>JAMQGT020001728.1:27500-123911 GCA_024447675.2 Pterophyllum scalare | reverse complement strand
AACTGGCATTACTGCGTGAATTGAAAATTGGAAAATAAGCAACAAGAGGATAACAGAGTAAGAGTTTTGTCATTCTTTCAGGGACTTATGTTCTTATTTTCTGTATTTTGTTTCTGTTGGACCACACTGCTAAGTGCATTATTTATCAAAAGTTTAAAAAAGAACGGCAAGCATCTGCTGCAGGTTTGTGCGCATCCCATTTTGAACATTTAAACGTATGCATCTGAGAAACTGTCAAACAGAAACTGTCTTTACCACGTGCCAGGCCTCAACGGTAGCCCCAGCAGATGTCTGTCTTTTTCTGCCTACAACTCTGGTTAGCTGTAAGGAAGACCACTTCCTGACAGATGTTTGTAACTTTGATTTAGAACGACGCATGCATTTTCACGTATTAACAAACGTTTTAGTAAAGCAGGCATCTGTGTAAAAATGTGACTGGCAGCTATACAATTATAGAGATGACAATATAGGCACTAAGAAAAGCAATTCACAGTCACAACAGAACAGTGAAGCGAGTGGTTTTAGCACTGAACCAACTGAACTCTGCAGCTGTAGGCACAATTATACACAAATACAGTCAGGGCATCCACCTAAGTGTAGTCATGCAAGTTTAAGCATGCCCACTGCCCACTTGAGTCCACTCCCCGCACCCTGTTTTACATGTATAAGGGTACACACATTCTCTGAAGCAGCAGCTGTAGCGACATGAACAGATGATGAGAAGGTCTGTCAAACAGTGGGATGCACACATGTCATCTCTCACTCCTTGAAAGAACATTTAAGTGGACAACTGTTGAGTTACTGGTGCAAAGAAATATGTGAATGGGTTTATCACTTGGATCTGCGGTAAGAAGGTCAGCTAATGAGTGTTTACAGCTGGCGCCCATTAAGGCTTTAAGTGATTTTATTTACGTATGTACGGTATTATAAGTCTAAGATGGCTTTATCAGTCACAAACACTGAGAAGTAGTGACTCCCTGCTCTTTAGTTCAAATGAGGGACACACCATTAGTTGTTAAATGAGAAAAATGCACTGTTGAGACACTGCACATTAAGTGGCATGACCAGTTTTATTTCTGCATACCCCGGTGACTTTGGTCTGTTTGCATCATTTGCAGCATCTTTTTTCTGCTTTAGCCTCAAGCCTGGTCTTTCGCAAGCACACCGGCTCATTGAAATGTGCTCGTCTCTGACCACTGTCATATTGGATTCTATCACAAAAGATCTGCTAACTGCTTGCTATCACATCTTTCTATTAGGTCACAGACGATAAAGCCGAGAGTTGTTTGATAGAGAGAGATGGATCACAATGAAAGCAATAGAGGGGAAACTGTAGAGCTCAGTTTCTTTGTGAAATGTGACCCTTCAAGTGACTCTTAAGTGTCTTTGAGAAGGGAATGAGTTCCACATGTGATCATTAGAGAGCGAGATGAAAAAGACCAGGAAAAAAGATGTGGTTAAAGAGCTATTGACAGACAATAGGTCAGAGGAGATTCCCACAAGGGCCTCTGTAAAAAGTAGGTCACTCAGTGTGTGTGTCACGTTAATATGGGCTCTTACCAGTGGCCAGTGGGAGGTATGAAGTATATGCAACAATGCACCCTGGAGTCTGGGATCCTTTTCTTTCTGTTGATGTTGATTTCCTCCTGCAGGTAGACTTCATACTGGTCATTGATGAACTTCATGATGGGTTGCCAGCTGAAACAAACAAACAAACAAACAAAAAAATTAAGCCCACCCTCAACACCTCTTGTAAACAGTTATTGAGCTACACTGAAATGCTTATGTTCAGTAAGATTAATTTCTATGCTCCAAGGAAATTTGGAAAGCCAAGACTATCAAGCTTTTTTTTTTTTTTTTTGCTGTTGGCAATGTAGTAGTTTTGACATGCTGCAGACAGTTTGAAACATATTTACTAATTAAATTACACTTTCTTAAAAAATAAAGGCTGAATCACAGATTGCTTTAAAAAACTGGGTTGCATCACTGACATTGCTCTCAAATGGTTTTCGTCTACTTATCTAACAGATACTTCAGAATTCATATTAACAAATATATGTCCTCATCTGCATTTGTGGAGTCCCCCAGGGCTCAATTCTTGGACCAATTTGGTTTTCTTTATATAGGTTACCTCTGGGCCATCTACTTAATAGCTTCAAAGGAATCTCCTACCAATGCTATGCAGATGATACACAATTGTACTTTTCTGTTAAACCCAACAACCTCAATAGCCTCTCATGCCTCAGTGAATGCTTCTTTGCCATTACTAGGTGGATGTATTCAAATTTCTTGTATTTGGCACTGACAGCTTCTCTAAGAAGGTCAGTTAGTATATCAGCCCCCTTGCCAACAACATCAAATCAGCTAAGAAACTTGGTATCATCTTTGACCAACACCTGGATTTTGAATCTCACATCTCAAAGTTCATCCAGTCTTGTTTCCTTCATCTAAGGATTATTGCAAAACTCAAACGTTTACTATCATTCAATCATCTGGTGCTTTTGGTACACACATGAATTTTCTCACCAGTTTTCATTGTTGATTTGATCCCCAAAGCCAGGAGTGTCAATAACTGTTAGCTTCATCCTCACTCCTTTCTCCTCAATATCTAGATATAGAAAAAAAATTAGTATAATAATAATTTACTTTTCAAAGCAAAATGTGTTGTCTGTCTATTTATTATGACAGATCAGAGGGAAAACCCATATTGCATATTAATATGTGTAACATTAGGCTGTGGGCTACTAAATATTAACACTGGCATACCATGACTGATGGACTTGATCTCGACTGTCTTGGGGATCTTCTCCTCTAGGTTGGGCTGCACAGACTTACGGCTCACCTTGGATTTGAACAGCGTGTTCATCAGAGTGGACTTGCCCAGGCCACTTTGCCCTGATCAGAAAAACACACAGACAGACATGTAATAGTTAGCGAAAGTAGGAAAACATTCTTCCTGAAAATCTCTTTTTAAATCCTCAACTGGGGAAAACTACATCATATGCACATGACCTTACGCTCTTATGTATGGGTTGTATGGTGAGTGTGTAGTTGCATTGTGAGTGTCCTTATGGACCACAATCAAAGCAGGATGACTGCAGTGTCAGACGAGCCTTTGGAAGCTAACAGGACCATTGTATTGTACAGACCACACACACAAATGCAGACATACACAAGGGGTTGAATCCTCTTGTGCTGTGCATTATCATTGCATAATTGAAATGTAAATAATAATGCTTTTTCCTCTTGCAAAGTGCCTAATTATCATAATAGTGGGTAAATTACAGTTGGTATTTGTTAATTATTACAAGAGTCATACTACGATATCTAATAGTCTTAAACAGTGTGCACCTGTACGGTATTTGCTACGTTCTGCTCTGTTTTAAGTGACTTCCTAAAATCTTGCGGTCTCCAAATAAATTTAATGCAAAGTCATTCTGCTCATTTCCACTTCCACATTTTTACTCTTAACATTCTAGAGTAGATTTGCATAATTTAGGATTCACATATGTTGTAAAGCACTAACACAAGTTTTAAAAAAATATTATATTATCTAAAAAATCCTTATTAAACTTGCAGTGGGCCTTTACGCAGCCCCTCAGCTCACCCCCTGTCTGAAATAAGCTATTTTAGCTCCCTTTCCTTGAGGCCAACTTTATTCTGATTGGCTGCCCTTCTTAAATATAAGCTATATGCTTGAGATGACCATATTAAAGATATCCTCCCTTTTTGATATCACACAGAGCCAAGACTCAGCATGGTATCTCTCTGAGGCTTTAGAGCACTCTGAAGTCTGGGCTTTTGACTCAAAGGGATTACTTACAAATAAACTGACCTCATTATTTAAGACTTTCATGATATACATGATTGTCAGACTTTAAATATTCTGAACATGTGGACAGAAGAAGCCAACAGGGCAAGTCCACGAGGTTAAAGGGAATTCCAGAAAAAAAAGGTGACTTGTGATTTTATTGTGTTATTTAATAGAGTGATGCTATTTATTGTTTGTTTAGTCCATGGAATCAAATTTACTGCGTGCTTGCACTAAAAATCGACACATTGGGTCCCTTTGAACAAAATTAATGCATAGTGGAAATCTTCATTTGATGCTAGAATCACTTTGAAATGTTTCTTTTTAGACAATTTTTTTTTTGAATAAATGGGTAATTGTACACACAAATGTAGACATACCAACTCTGTGCACCATGTCCCACATTTCCTGTTCTCTTTGTGGACTCTATGTGCACCCAATGGGGCATATGGAGGGTTGCCAAACTGCGAGCCCCTCTGTGTTGCCTCACAGTGGCCTTTTCCACCTCTCTTTCCCTTCACACACATATTTTCTCCTTAACACACACTTTACATGCAGTCTGCTCAGTTGTATGAATTCACCCACAAGCACATGGTTACATTTTCTCTCTCTCTTTTACCGACATACACACTTAGACACATTGGCTCTGATTAGTCGGCCATGGGGAGAAATTAGGGTCAAACGAATTGTCTGAATGCCAGAAGACCACAAGGGACAAGCCTAAGACCGCAGTTGTTCTAACCTTTCATATTTTCCATATTTCCTTGGCAAATTTGTTAGCAAGCAGGAACTTTATTCAAATGGGATAATATTTTATATTTTACCCAGCTAACATAAGCAACTAGCAATATAAAAAAATTCAGGCAAACATACTCAATCAAATTCACAGAAGAAATACAGTTAAAATATGACTACACACTGTAGCCTTGCGCAATAGGTGAAGAAAATATTACAATTGTCACCAAAATGGTGTGCACTCCTCTGACAAAATAATCTGAGAATTTGACAGGCCAAACCCAAAGGCAGGCCAATCTTAGAGAAGTAGGATGCCAACCATGTGTTTGGTGTGTGCTAACACATTGCACATAGGAACTTGATATGTTGCTATAGTGAAGTACTTTAAAGTACTTTGGCAATCGAACACATCATGCAGGTTTAAACTCGTTTTGTTTCCCCGTTTTTTCCTAGTGAGTGTTATTTAACAGCAATAGAATATATCAGTTAATTTTCATCTATCCTTGATGTGTTGGAGCACTGCAAGTGAATACATGTCAATGTTGGGTAAAAAAGTGCAGTTTGCCTGCAACAACACAAACGGGAAAACTGGGATACACATCTCACGGAGATTAAACATCCTGCTCTTTTTACTCAGGCACTTTGTGTGTTTACTCTCAAAATAAACCTTCAGTGAGTCATGCTCTACTGTCATCTTCTCAATATAAATCTGCCTGACACTTTCACTTCATTCCTTGGCATCTATAAATCAATGTGATAAACAGTATCTAAGCAACAGTCCCTGTTTTTCCATGCTACGAGCTGTTTTCTTGAAGCTGCACTGACACGCCATCATGCGCTGTGTACTAAACACAGCCCCGAAGGGCCTGAAATCAAATTCCTACAGTTACTTCCAACAGACCAATACCAACAAAAATAAAACATAAAATATCTAACTGTTATGTTGTATAATAACTTTCCATCTTAGTACGACAAAATGAGCACAGGTTTGTTTCTCTTGTATGTATGCATGCATGTACACAGGTGCCAACATGGACAGATGTACCTCCTAATTGGAGGTGTGCAACTGCTCTCTAAGGATGCATGTGAACTCCCACAGGAGCGTGGGCTTCAGCTTCTTAAGAGTACTCACCGTTTGTATGCCACTTTCTCAGCCTGAAAGCCTAAGTTTATCCTCTCAAGCGAGAGTGTTTGTTTGATACATCATGGACACTCAAAAAAAAAAAAAAAAAAGAGCTTGTTGAGGAAGTGGCCACGCTAGCTTACCGTTATCAGAACAAGAGAAGCACAACCAGAATTTTCTTTGCTTTTTATAGTAGTATCAAAGGCAAGCTTATACGAGGTCTCATAATAGATCTAAAAACTATTTATTCCAAATCAAGAACACGCAAGCTAAGCATGTCCTTTCTTGAGTGATGATAAAAATCCAGTTCTGCTGACTCATGTGTTACTTGAAGCACAGCACCTCTTTACTTGCTTTGTTCTGCATTTTGTGTTGTTGCTGCACAAACTGAAAATTTTTAAATGATTCCCATGTGATTTTTTATTTTTTTTTGCTAAAATCAGGACTGAGACAATAACTGTTGCAAACACACCACATTTGGGAGCAATTACAGCTTCAGGCCCGCTTGGACACATCTGTGCTAGTTTAAACTAGTTATATAGTTTTATTCAAATCTAACATGAAGGCATAATAAATGTTTAAGTGTGAGGTCAGACTGGACGGGAGGAAAACATTCCGAATTAGGGCTTTTACATTGTTTCACAGATTTATACGATAACGATCACCTTTACTCACTATAATTATCTTTTTATATGCCATAATTTTGCATCCCCCCACCTATCCATTTAATTTGACAAGACAGGGTTAGATTTGACAACATAAGTTTTTATTTAGTGATGTTGTGTGTCTTACTCACCCACAACCATGACATTGAACTCAAAGCCTTGTTTCATGGCCTTCCTCCTCATTTGCTCCAGGATGTTATCGATACCCACATAGCTGGTGTCGCTGCCCTGGGTCTTCTCCCCCTTAACTTGAGGTTGGGGCTTGGTGGATTCAGACATGTTGCTATGGCTCAGATTGACCTCTGACCCTAAGGGACACAAAGAAGGTGGTAGGGTGGGGGGTGGGGGCAGAGAATGAGGATATTTTGTTGATGTTTATGTTCCAAGCATAATATTTAAGCACTTTCGTCTACAAAGTAAATAATTAAATTGAGCATATTCATGAACAAGCAACATAAATTCAACTAAAATCTTAAAAAGTTAAAAAGTTAGGAGTGCAGCTCAGACACGATACTGATCTGAGAAGCTCACTTCCTGTGTGAAACAGGATATCAGACTCAAACTTCACATTTATGAGTACAACCCCCTTTCACAAGTTATGCTGTAAACGTGACATTATAGGAGAACAAGAATACATCTGCTCCTTAATCTTGTATAAACTTATAAACTTTCCAGCAACCACTTCATGTCAGCTGCCCAACATGCAAGAGGTGTTGAATTTTTCAGAAAGTATGTAATAATGTAGAAGTTGCAACCACAGTAAAACAATGCAGATGTGTTTCGTTACAAAGATACACTAATAAGGAAGACAAAAGAAACGGACCTTGCTAGAAGAAGCGACTGAATACAAATCACAGCTTACCTCACTTTAAGGCGGATCAACTGAAAGGGAAGGCTGTGTGCCAAGGCACCACTGCAACAGGCAAAATAAATACCAGCTCAACCCTGCCAAACGTACTACGTGTGTGCTTGCAGCAGCTTCAAGACTCACTTATCCTACTGTAGGAGGAGACACCATTTCCTGTACTGTGACAGCTGTCTGTGTGTGTCTGCAGTCAGACACTACAAACCACAGACATATACCTCTGAATCTGAGACAGCCATCCTGGCTACATTAATATATCAGACATGATAAAACAGCAGCCTGTCCATACAATGTTTTTCCAGCATCATGACTTATGACTGCTTCATTTCTATTCATATTGTCAAGGCAACTTTCTGATATTGAGTCCCTACTCTGAGTTTTGTCTTCATGCCTATAGGTAAGATGGAAACAATTTTTTTGTTTTATGATTTTATTATTTTTTTTGTGACGTTTGCTATGTGCAGCAAAACTATTCTTTGATAATGTTACTAAGAGAATCAATTTCCCCTTTTTCCCCTCATTTCCTCTCTGTTTAGCTCATGCATGCTTCCCTTAGGCAAGATTAGAAAACAATGCATACATTTCCACTGTTAGAATGGAACCCAGGTATATTTAGAGCTATAACACAAATAACACAAAAACTGGGTAAACTAAAGGCATATTTAAAAAAATGAAGGTAAATAAATGGGAATGACAGGCAGTGCTATCAGACTACCTTGAAAACTTTCCTTTTTGATAAAGTTTATAGTTAGGGTTGGATCAGGTGATTCTGAACCATCACCACCTCAGTTATGCTGCTATAGGCTGCTGGGGAACTTCCCACTTCTCTACTTCCTTTTGTTGGCTCCCCATGCATTTGTATGCCACTATTGCATGCCAGTAGTGACATAACTTGTGTTGTGTCCTGTTTGTTCATGGTCTCCTTTTTCCTAGTTTCTTCCCCTCACCAACCAACCAGTGTAGCAAATGGCTGTCCCTCCCTGACCCGGGTTCTGCCAGAGGTTTCTTCCTGTTAAAGTTGAGTTCTTCCTCCCCACCATCACCAAGTTCTTGCTCACATGGAATCATTTGATTGCTGGTTATCTCTTTACCTTCTTTAGTTTATCAAATAAAACCACCTTGAGAAGATGGCTTAAGTGAGCTTGAGTTATCTACATAAAATTGAAGTTTATATACTCTAACATAATGTTATACAATTTCACCCTTCTACACACCTGCACAAAACTGAGTACCTCTGAACTCAATGACCCTTTCTTCTCCAAGCAAGACAAAGAGCCACAATTTTGGACCACAAGTAAGGCTACTGCACCTTCAGTAGTCTCTGTGGTATCTATCAGCCCACTGACTTTCAGTGCTCTGACAGTCTAATGGTTAGAGAATGAACTGTCCCTGTGGCTTGGCTAAAATTCAATAAATCCATCATCAGTCAATAACTGATAACTAAACGAGGCATTTCTCTTGAGAAATCATTTGTGCAAGTCAAAGTGCTATTTCCCTTTCAACTTCAGAAAGAAATCCACCACAACAATTCACCAGTTGATCCATGCTGTAATGCAAACCTTCTGTTGATACTGCATCACAGCTTGATCATTTGGAGGAGTACAGCTGTCCTCGAGAAACCCAACACATAACTGCCATGTCTTAGACAGGATACGGTCTTTGGATTGTTAGCCTGTGTTTGAAAAGCTGCATAAATTTTCATTTGGATAACCATGCACTATTACATCAAGTGTAAATGCATCAGTAGCTTCTTGAATGACAGAATGCAGATTCACTCTAATGATGATATCCAGGTCCTTAGCCAAACTGCCTTCTGGCCACCCTGATCATGCCAGCCCTAGGCCACCTACTAGATTATAAGTCTGCTCTCTAATAAGAGAGAACCACCCTCTAGTCAAGGGAAACATACAAAACCGAAAGAAGAGGCAAATGTGAGAAGAGTAGGGGAAAAAAAGAGAACAAGTATTAATACCAGGAGAGAGCCTAAAAGCTGTCAGGCAGACTGAAACCTGCTGTTTTCAAAGTCACTTCTCCTTTCCCAAGGAGAACAAATTCATTTGTCCAAGGAGAACCAAGGACTTTCATTTTTAATCTCTGTGCTATACATTAGCTCAGATTAAAAATGAAAGTTCTTGATATTTATGATATTAATCTCTGAGCTACGGGATTAGCCGAGCATTAGCAGCCATCTGCTTCACTTAGTAATTATTTATGGTCCTTATGTACATAAAAGACTTATTACATATTCTGCCAAAAGCATTTCTTCATCAGATCTTCATTAAAGTGTTCATTAAAGTTCCACAAGAAAAGCTTCAATAGATCTTGCTGCAGCAAACCGCATTTATCGTCAAACCTCATTCATAAATGGACAGAAACTAAGCTTGTGATGCAGATCATGACTCGACTGCCTCGGCCGTTGAATCCAGACCGCTTTTAGACGAGAAAGACTCAATGGATCCATCACAGCAGATAGTGAGGCATAAGTAATGTACTGGAAAGTGCAGAGAGCTACACAGGTGCATCAATGAACCTAAACTGAACACCTTCGAGAAAGCACATTCAATTATTTCACTTGCCTCAAATCTTCATCCATAAATACAAACTCTCCAAATGAAAACAACTTTATTAATATGTGTAAAAAAACAAAAAACACAGGAGATTACTTCCAATTAAAAACACTGAGCAGAGGATATTTTGCCTCAATATGTGAAGAAACAGCACTTCAGGATGAGCTGATTTCAGAGCTTTGTTTAATGAATGGAGAGGAGTTCAAGCCTTTTCTTTGCATGACTGGACTGATCCCATCAAAGAGATTACTTCAATCTCTAGTTAGTCATTTTCAAATGAGGGCACTTATGGGAAGCTGACATTCATTTGTACATTTCTCAAGATGCCATCTTGCTGTTTTGTTCATGCTCTTAAGAAGTCAACAAAGTTTTCTTCAAATATGTTTTGTGTTATCTTAATCGTAAAATGTGTTTGTTTGATAGGAGTTGCATGCTACACAACAATTGCTCTATTAAAATGAGTTTCACTTGTGTGTTTCTGAAAGATCTTTGGTTTCCTGTTTGTTACCGAGGGCCTCACAGCAGACAAACCACAGCATTTACATCCGCACTAAAACGGTTTGTCTAGCTTAAAGGCATACTCCACAAAATTGTACTCGTGAGGATCAGTTAATTTTCCACAAGAAGTACTACTTAGCACTTGTACAAGCTCCTCCATTTCTCTGAAGAGAACTTTGTCAAGTCTGTGAAAACGATCTCAGGGTTGCCATGTCATCGGGGCTACTTTAGCCTTACAGAGTTTTGTAGGTGCAAACAGTGCAAAGGATATGAAGGCCTTATCTGTTCCTGTTCTGAATTTTATTTATTTATTTATTTTAAATCTCTCTCTCAACTTCATGGAAATATACTGCTGAACAAATGGAGTGTTTGTTTCATCAACTATTATTTCTTAATTAACTTTACCATGATTACTTTTCACCCCTATTCCATATAATGGACTGCCATTTATATCGTGCTTTTCTAGTCTGAAACCACAAGTCACATTTAACCATATATTCATACAGTGCTTTATTCTACACACTTTAAGCACTTCATCTAACTTACATCCACAGCCGAGTTAGACTCACCAATTAACCTGACGAAACATAACTTTGGGCTGGGGGACGTAATTGGAGTGCACGGAGGAAACCAGTGAAGATATAGGGAGACACATGCAAATTCCACACAGATTTACATTAAAGGCCAACCAGGAGACTTGAACCAGGAACCTGAAATAATAAGGCATTGTTGTAATCATAAACTGCACAATGAAAGTGTTTCTGTTTTAAATTGATTTCAAACAAGAACTACTTCAGGAGAATCAAGTTGAGATATTTTGTGCGGTTACACATGACTTCCCCTCACTCACTGGTAACATATTTGGAAGTTATCTGTGCTATTCTCAGTTGAGCATTACGCAGACTTTGTACTGCATAGGGGGCAGGTTCATTTCCAAACCCCATCAGGTAATGTCTGGAGACATTTGCGGTGGCAGTGCAGGTGTAGGAGTGAGGTGGAGCTCATCATCCAGGAGAACAGAACAGGAATTATTGCTGTTTATTCTCAACACTTGCAGTTTTTTTTGAAGACCAGAAACACAAAACTGCCTTCAGGCAGTACCCTTGTAATAGAAAAATAGATAATTTTAAGATTTCAAAACATATATAACATGTAAACATTTAGCTGGCCGATAAATAAGCACTATCCTGGAACACCGAACCCACTTTGCCTCCTCCTTAAACTGCACTGTAATACAACCCTTCTGGAAAACTAACACATAGTATTACTCTTCAGTCAGATATAATATTCTGCTTGGCTGTAACAGAGAATCCCCTTCCCATTCCACATTCACACATAACTCAACACTCCCTCTCAAGCCCTTCATTAAAATCCCATCAGGCGTATCATATCCAACTCTACATTTAATATTCACCAAGTGAAACTTGAACAGGCCTTCCCAAGAAACAAAGCCTTTATTGTCTTCTTGAGAAGCCTCCTCAAACCAAAGAAATTTAGTTTCCATCGATCTGCGGACGCCACATCACCACTTTTCAGCCCTGCTTTAAATTACATGAAAGTTTTTCTGTGTTATTGTTCGACTGGAGCCAAGAGCCTGACAATGCTGCAGAGGGAAAAGGAAACTGGAGGTGGAGGAGAGATAGAAGAAATGAACAAAATGAATCAGTTCATAGAAAACATGTAATTAGCACAAATGAGCCAAACTGTTTAAACGGTGTGGTCGATGACTGACAATACACATAAGGAAACTGTGTATTTTGAGGATTTTATGGTTATTTTTCCTTCCTAAAGATTTATTTTGGGTTTTTTTAGCCTTTATTTTTGAGAGGACAGTAGAGCAGATAGGAAAATAGGGAGAGAGTGTGGGGGAAATGGCATGCAGTAAATTGACCAGCGTGGCCTTGGAAAATGTTGCTAGCGTCATGCAGGACACAGATACAAAGAAAAGAAACTCATAAGAAACGTTTTGCTGGTATTCTCAGGAGTAGTTATAGAGAAATTAACTTTGGTACACTGAGGCTCACCAGAATGCCAAAATCAGTAATTGGATAGATTTGGTCTGTCAAATTAATCAAACACAAGGGCTAATTTAATTTTGGAGAAATCTACTGATGTGTAATGAACGTCACATTTTCAGATCTTGATTACAAACAGTTCCGTACAAGCAAGGCCTCCCTGAAAGTTATTTGCTAAAGAGTCAAATGCTTTAAATAAAACGTGTAATGCCTCTCGATGAAGACGATCTGTGGGAAATCCTGTTGATTAGCGCTCATACTTAAAATCCCTGATAAGGCAGTTTTCATTCAATTAATTTGAATAATGTGCTCTGGGTAAATGCGCATTAGAGTTTGTAGGAAAAAAAACAAACAAGTTACTTGTTTTCCTTCTTGTGTTCAAAAGCTGTCCAGTTCACCCAGAGGGGAGGTGAACCCTGGGGAAAAGGAATATTGGGTCTGCTGTTGTACTCACACACCATTACTGACAGCTCTTTAACACCATCTGCTTTCTGAATACTTGGTTATGTTTTCAAAAGTCATGGTTCCCATGAGTCAAATCCCCTAATCCTTTCCTTTCCTGTATGTCTTTCTGTTGCTGTCCCCTCTTCTGCCTCTCTTCTTAAACCAGAAATGGCATTTCCACTGGTCCTTTGGTGTCTCACTCTTGAGAGGAAGAGATCATTAAGTTTTAAGCCTGCTACTGTCTGGAGATCAACAGATAGTCCAGAACAAAGAGGATAGCACAAGAGTATACAGAGTCACATTAGTGTTGCGTGAATACAGGATTAACATATGCACAATTCTCTAATAATAGGTATAAGGACTATATAAGGAATAGAGTCTCATCTTTGGACACAACTGCATTAAGACTCAATGACACTCATGTCAGTTACAGAAGCTGTTTTTTTTTTTTAATGATTTAAATGAATTTACTTCACCCAGGCAGCAGACTTCAAAGAAGTATAACAAGAATGACTACTTGGCCATTGGGTCTCTAGTTGTCCGTGCCCACAACAGAGTATAACCTAGTCTTAACCCAGGCAAAGACACAGTAACACCTTTTTTTTTTTAGACAAACATACAACGCCTAATGTACACTTTAAATATCTGACTATATTAGCACTATATCAACCACTGCTACAAGGCTGTACAACATTAGAGAAGCTGTTGCTACTACACTTTGAAATGTCTTCAAAGTCACAGATGACAAGACTTTGAATCAAAAGTGTGAACGTATTCTTGTCAAGGCCTACAGTCGTAATGATAACAACACAGGCCAAACACAGGTCTGAAGTTTAAACAGACAAAAGGTATAAAGTGGACTAGTCTAAATAATATGACTGCTATTGTGGGGATGCTTGAAATTACCCTTGACTGCACTAGCTCACATTTCCTTTTTCCTTTGAGCTCTATTTCCCAGAGGTGTTAGAATTATCTTATCCATACTGTAACCCTCCATCCACAAGTCTTAAATCTTTACGAAAGCATTTGACAGCTTTTGCCTGGTGAAGCTGACTTGTGTGTCAAGCGTACGTATGCTTGTAGCAGCACAGGCCCCTAGCTTAATCCTTCTCTGTGTTCTGGCTGATGGAGATAACATGATGGCATGTTTACAGAAGGTAGTGACAGAGTGAGGCTGACAGCTCAAAGTTGGAAGGGTAGTGGAGGCTCTCACTGGGCTGTCATGTATATCCTTGACAGAGGAAATCCCTCAAACCTAATCCCCCCCATCTGTAAGTTAAAACCACAGGAACACAATGATTAAAGTGAACCCATTATCCTCATTTTTAACTCCGTATTTGTATTCTTGAACTTTAGCTTTGCATAGTTCAAAATCATCTTTATTTATCTATTGGGCCTATGTGCAGTCCCTCAGTTCATACTCTTGAAACAAGCTCTTTTAGCTCCTCTCCCTTTTGCTTTCTTCCTTTCATCTCATTGGCTGCCCCTCATAAACTGATGGTTTCAGCAGCAAGCGGACGAGGCTGCAGTATTAAGTCTCAGCGGCATAATAATGATCCGAAAGCAGAAAACTACAGGGCTCTCATGCTCATTTGTAAAGCTCACAGAAAGATTTTTAAAAAGGGGATATAGGGAAAACGTGGGAAAACCTAACAGAGCCACTTTAAAAGGCTCTCATTGCCGTGTAAAAATGTGAGGTTTGCTGAGGTCATTGAAGAACACAGCTGGCACAAAACAGAAATCAGAACTTAAGAAAAGATCTGGAAAATGCTACTGGCCCACTTCATCTTTCAGTCTCGTAACTTATGACGGCCCACTGGGAACGCAACTCCTGCCTGATTTGGACGGTGCTGCTCTGTTTTACAATACGGCTTGTCACTTGTAAACATCTGGCGAGGACCTGTACCAGAATACCTCCAAAAGATCGAAAGAATGAGAATGGATGACAAGAAAGAGCTGTAAATGGAGGGTCCTTCAGGTAAAGGGTGAGTAAAGAAAAAATGAAATATTAGCTAAATGTTACAATAACACTGACGAGCTGAAAAACACAGTGTGGTTTAAATCAATAGCTGAAAGCAGAGACTGTCCAAATGAGAAGACAAAGCCCAGCACAGCAGGGTAGACACCATGGTGCTAAGTACCACTGCGAGAGCCCACTGCTCTGGGCAGCGCTCAGATCTGCAGACCACAGCCGTAACTCAAAAGCCCAGACATTTCTGAGAAACATGGAAGGGGAACTAGGAGGGTCCCACCACAGAGCTATCTGCAGCTGCGATAGGGGAACTGGTACAAGGCAAAAGGACAAACAAAGGCCATAGAGCAATAAATCCAACAACCACAAAGCATGAAGTGGGAAAAGGGCTGGCTTGTTTGCATTTATCAACGCGCAGCACTTAAAAGGAGTAAATGAGAAGCAGCATGCTGTGCAGAAATGGCTTCTGCACTTAAAGACAGTTTGTTTGGGGTTTTTTCCCTGAGTAATTTCTTCAGAAAAGCATCCAACTAATCAGGTCTCTATTAGTTGACCATTTCAAATACAATTTTACTGGGAAGTTACAAAAGTCAAGACCTCAGTGTGAGTAAAACAGCTTAGAGATGTTTTGGAAAAGCTAAAATTTGATTCTAATTTAAAGAACCATGAGGTATCGGTCTGCAAGCCAACGACCAAATTTTATACATTTACAATTACCATTCGAGAATTGAAAATTAAGTCACTCTGATGTCCCAAAATAGCTTAATGTTATAGACTGGAACAGTTTTGTAGAACCAACCACCACAAACTGGCATATTTCACCCTCTCCCCTCCACCCAGCCAGTACTGGCAGGCCTACAAGCTGTCACCTCTGACAGGACATGACATGTCTGACTTCCTCCCAGCAATGACATACGTATAGAACAGAAAATGTCAGCTGTGGGTAGATAAACAAGACACAAGACATATTTAGCTGTCTTGTTTATCTCTCCGCAGTTATGCATTTAACAAAAAACACAAAAAATAAATAAAACTACACACTGGAGAATAAAAAGACGAGTCTTTTACGCGTGGGCAAATCTAACTAAAGGACAGTAAAGACATGCACACTAATGTGTGAAAAATATATTTTCAGTCTGTGGTAACAGTAAAATGTGTTCACACTACTCCTCCTCTCAGCTCTTCTTCTTCCTCTGGGGAAAATTCTTTGGTCAAGAGTACCAAAAGTGTGCTGAACGTCAAAAATGACACCAGCAACAGCTTAAGTGTCCACATGGGTGGATTTATACCTTTGAAGGATCAGGTTTGAAGTCATTACATGCCTGCAAAACGCCACGTGAGTCGCTGAAAATGATACATCTGCCAAAGCTCATGATAATGCAAGACTTAATTGCAGAAGGGGGAGTAACCCTCTGCCTTTATTTTGTGCTGCTGGCCCCAAACAATCCTAATGAAGTGTTTATCTCTTGCGATTGAATTACTTATTAGCAGCAAGCTAATCTGATTAGCAGCATGTAAATAATGCATGAGTGACTTGAACCAAAGGATTTTGTAATGATGCTTTATGTAAATCAAATATAAGGCATTAGGAGTGAGTAACATCAAATGTATTGTGTATTAAGCCGCAGCACTGACAGCAGCCCGACTGCTGTGGTAAAACACATTCAAATTAATTTCCTAATTCAATAATGCTCTGTTGGTACTGTGGCGCTACAGTGACTTCGGGGTAGCAGACAAATGCATTTTATTCATGCAGACTCAATATGCAAGGATGAATGCGTCTCTATACTTATCAGACACTAAGATGAAATGCAGCTGGTTCATGTTGGTTGACAAAAACATCTCCAATAATACACGACAAGGCAGCAAATGGAGCAGAAAGATCCATCTGTAGTCTTTTCTTTCGTGCTACTTTAGCTAAAAGTTGACCAGGACTTTAGTGCACTGCATTCAACAAAGCAACTATTCAACCACTGTACTGAAAATTGGGTGAGAAAAGTTCATGTAAGGCACTGAAAATATAGCATATAGTGTATATTTCAACAGTTATCCTGCTCTAAAGGGCAAAAAACGCTATGTGACTAATCACATCCTTGCACAATTTTCATCGCACTTGAAGCAACTGTCAAGAGTTAGAGGAAGAGCTAAGCCCTTCCCTGAGAAAGTCTCTAGGCAAATCTCAAACTCCCAATATGACCTGTTTGACTCTTCACCTTTAGTTGAACTTGGCAATAAAATCTCTAGAGACAAGACACAAGGGATTGACAAAATTAAATCACATCACAACAGCTTAGGTCCATCGGTGCTTGGCTAATCCACTGCACTGGATCAAACTGAGCCTTGAAACTGTGATGTCAGGAGAGCTGAGGCTAAAGAAGAAATCCTTACTACAGAGAACCCTGGAGACATGCAACTTAAAGAGGAATTCAGGCTATCCTGATTGGTCAACACTCTGCCTCTTTATGCAAGATTGACTACCCATGCATGCTTCAGAGTTGAGGACACAATGGGAGGCAAAGGAAGAAAGAAAGGGAGAGGGGTATGAGGAGGGGGAAAGTAAGGAGGGGGAAGAGTAGTAGTGCTGACCCCCCAAACTCTTCCCGATGGCTGAACAATGGGAAAGGAGAAGAAGGGGAGGACAAAAAGGAGAAAATTTAAGGTATTCATGCTACATTTGGCTATCTGTGCAGATCTGCAAAAAATAAATGAATAAAAGTTTCAATCAGCTCTCAGCTTCAAAACTTCAGTTTCTGCACAGCACACGTGAGGCACCTGGCAAACTAACCCTGACACCAAACAGCCCCAGAAGACAAATTTATCCCCCCCCGTTTCTCTCTACCTCCCTCTTGCAGCCTGCGCCATTAGTCCTTTCTCCAAAACCATTCTCAACTGTTACAGCAAGACAGAAAAGTACACGGTAAACATAAAAATCCACAACTCACCCAACCCTTTCCTCTCCTTCTTCTCTCTTTCTTCCTCTCCCACTCTCTTCCTCTCAATCAGAGCTTCAGCTGGTGAGGCCAGGCTGCCGCCTCTCCGTTGGCCACGCCCACTCATGGCCACGTGACTGCCATCCCAAGTGGCTACGAAGGCATTTGGCAGTCACACCCCTCATTCAAAGAAAGTGAATGGAGAATATTGCGGATATAGCAAGCTATCTCAAGCCAAACTTACTAGAGATAAAGTTGTGTGTATTTATGAGAAAGGGGAACTTTAAAGAAGTACAATGTGTGTGTATAAGGGAAGGTGGAAGTGTGTGTGTTGCCTGTGTGCTTGCACAAAAGGAGGCAATACCTACTTCCCTGTCCTTGTGTGTGCCCATATGCTCTCTCTCCCCCCTACTGCTTTGTTTCACAGGAAGGAGGGTAACAGATTATCTGTGTGTGCACACTGAAAACATTTGGTCATCTCTTTCCTTCAGTCCTCAACGGATTGCTCCCCTTTCTGTCTGAGAAATAATAGGCAGCACACACATGCATATGCACAAACATGCGTCATCCTCCCTCAGGCTGTAGCTGACTCATGACCAAAACCCTGACTAATTCAGAACATTTCTAAGTTTATAAAAATAAAACATATTTAAAGGAATATTTTGTGAAACTGCTATAAGAGGGTCTGTTTGTTTTCTATACTAGTCCCTTTTCAGCCTAGCGCACTGTAAAAGCTGGAAGGAGGTAAATAAGCTCAAAGTCTGAAGAAATCCCAGCCAATACCTCCAAAGCTTACTAAATAAGTAGTGAGCGGCGCTCCGGAGGGTTATGTGTTGGCCAGGTATAGTGGCTTCCTGGAGTCTAAGTTTATTGATATAGAGACTCAAGGGATGGTTACCTTTGGTCATTTCCTTCTGTTTTCTGTTGTTATTCTTAGCCAGCTGGGGTTTAGCTTTGCCTTAATGGGTTTTAGCTACACATTTAAGAGACAGACATAAGAGAAGTCTTGACAGCTTGACAGCTAAACTGCACCCCCTCCCAAAACCCAATATGCTTATTTCTATTTCCAATAGAAAATGTATGTTCTGGATGTTGCCCCTGTTAGACATGCTGTTTTCATTTTTGCACCAGCACCGCTCAGTTTTTGAAATCGTCATGTAACAACTAGACTGTACTTGTGTGAAGCTGCACTGAAGTAACTATTGGCTGCAAAACAGAAGAATGCATTTCCAAATCCCACATGTTCCTTGAAAATCTGTGGGCCCAGCGCTCCTGCTTCCTGTGTCCCTGCTCTCCCACAACATGGAGATTCACATGTATCAAATCCATCCCTCTGACTGAGAAATACTACCAGTGCAGTCAACATGTGAGGAGTTGTTTTCTAAGAATAGAGTTTATGATTAAAGAAAAAGAAAGATTTAAGTTATAAAGTGGATTTTCACTTAACTTACTGGAAGAAGAGTGTGATTAATTTGTTCCTTTGTTGACTTGGCTCAACTTTTTTTTTCTTTCCATTAGCATGCAGGCTGAAGGTCTGACAGAGGTTTTCATAACATTCAGCAAAAATGCTTCCTTCCTGTCAAAAATGGAGCTGAATCTGACTCTTGGCAGTGGTTTCGTTGTGAGTGTAAAACCAGAGCAAACATGCAGTATGGTGTGTGTGTGTGTGTGTGTGTGTGTGTGTGTGTGTGTGTGTGTGGGTATCAGGTAACATATTCATTGCTCTTATCAGTTTGCATGTACAAGCTGCAAGTTTTTAAATGTCAAACAAAATCAAACAGTGGACCTAGCTTAACACTGAGTAATTGCTCAGAAAGTTTGTATTAATGTCACACACTTTGGTCCGTGGTAAAATGTTAGTTTTAAGTTTTTTCTCCTCTGAACTTGATGAATAGCAATTAAGCATCCATAAAAATGTGGGTATGTGCAGAAGAAGTTCTGCTTTTAGATTCAGCTTGGGCCTATCTCCTGGATTTTCATCACATCAACGGATTCAATAAAGAATATCAATTTAATGCACTTCTGCAACAAAATAAATAAATATAAAGATAAATGTTTTCACTTTCATGCCGAATATCCTTTTTGGGTAACAGACGTTTGACAAATTCCTGTTTTATCAAAGAAAATATTTTCCCTCCAGTCGTCACTGGACAATAAACAATGCTGTCAGTATGGATCTTCTGACACACCAGTGCCTGAATTCGCATTTCCTCTTGGGGGGTAAGCAAAGATCAAAGCAGAGGTCCAGTGTTTTATTAGTCTTGCAATGAGCCTAAAAGGCAGATTTGAGAAAACCCCGGGGGGGGGGGATATATGTGTTTATATACAATAGATAGATTTAAATCTTGACTTATGAATGTATATTTACAGTCTAGTATGCATCCCATCTTCAAATGCCACCACTCATATCACAACAATAATTAACTGATACAGAAAACCAAAAGAACCCATGAGAATGATCCTCCCTATTTTAATTACACAGTTCAATCAGTGGCCTGATCCAAGTGTTCACTGCTTCACTGTAAAACTCTAATTAAGGGAAAAATGGCTGTGTTTCTTCTTTTACTTTAAAAGACCATTCCAGCTCAAATACACGAAGCCATCAAAACCTGTGGTCTGAAGACGGAACTGAATACGAATACGTAGCGATGACTGAGGGAATATGTGATTGGCCTAAGAAGGGAATATGTTAAGGCCACCCAATCAGGACAGAGCACATATTGAGTTGATTAAAAGAGTCTCCTCCATGACTCAGCCGACTCTGTGACTCAGTGACACATCCTCCCTTAGAGAGGTGGGGGGGGAGCTGAGGAGGGAGCAGAAAGCAAGGGGAAGGAAGGCTGGAAGGGAAAGAGGAGCCAGAGAATAAAGAGATAGCAGCAGGAGAAGGAGCGGGTGGGGGTGGTTGGGAAAGTAAGGCACAAGAGAGAGAAGGGGAAAGAAGAAGAACATCTGGCTTGGCCTGGATATCTACAGGGAAGATAGCTGGGCCTGTTGGAGACTTCCTGTTGTGTTTTTTTGCTGTGGTTGCTTTGCTCTCCTGTGGTGCAAATGGAGACAGCATGTGTGATAAGTGAGGACACCCAAAAGTGGCTTCCAAGACTCAGTCTCCACTTCTGGTTAAAAATCACTGAACATACGTTAACAGTACAGCTGGATCAATCTGCAAATATATCTCCAGCTGCTTCACATGTTGACAGTAAATTACTTCACTCCTCCAGGTTTTTTTCTTAAGCCTGCAGCTTCGACAGTTTATCTCAAGGCTACTATAACTTATGCCTGTACTTGTATTTTATTAGCTTTTTACCGTACCAAACTAGAAAAGAATGTGCTGTTTTTTTTTTTTAACAATGATGATCCATCGAAGATAAAGTGATTTTGTGGTCTCAGCGTCTGTTTAAAGAAAAGTGTCTGCCTGTGGTTTATTGTTTCTCTTTAAAGCCACCAAAGCATTCCCAGCTGGACTGCTTGATACAAAGAGAAGTTAAAAAGACAGAGAGAAGCATAAGCCTCTTCCACTTTCAGTTAACATATTAAAACAAATAATAACCTTCATTCTACCATAAAGACATCTCCTTTAAGATGTAACCACATCAACACTCTGGTAAGTACATGTTTTTACAGTTTATGGGAATGAAACAAATATTTTAAGAGGAAGTGCACAATGATGTCTCATAAGATCTTAAAACAACGAGGTTTGCAAAAATGTGAAACAAAAAAAAAAGAAAAAATTTTGCTTAACTAGGATCTTTTTCTGCACCAATTTCCCCACATCCCCATGTGAAGAGGATTCATCATTCATCCTCTCCGCGATGGGCCTTAATGGAAACCAGGCGGTTATTCTGCCTCTGTAACGAGATAGTCCAAAACAGCCAAGCTCTCCCACAGATACAAAAAGACAACAAATGACCAGATACTCACAAAGAGGTTCTGTCCTGTGGTTGTTGTATATCTCACTGCAAGTAGAAGTCATATCTCCTGGAAGATCTTTTCTTTTTCACCGCTTTCTTGATTCCACAAGTTTTTTTTTGTTCCCACTGCTGGTAAATTATCTACAGCTCTGTAGATGATCAAGAGCTAATCAAACTAACGGCCTTGACCAGTCCATACAAGACAGCATGTGATCTCTCATAATGCCCTTGAGCCTTCCCTGCTGACCACTAAATAGAACAGCTCCAGAGGACTGGCTTTCTGGGGAATCCCTAACCCCTTGCTAGAGCTGCAGGGGCCAGGGATAGGGATGACTCAATTCTAAATATGAAAACAGGACGGAAGGAGCTCTGTGATTAAACTGTTCTTGCGGTCACGGCATGTCATCGAGAAACATCTAACTATGTTATGATGCTAATTAAATACAACAGAAACCTTGCATATGCAGGGACAGAGAAGCAGATAGAGAGAGAAAATTTACTTCAGCTTCTGGGAGCGTCCGTTTTTTGTAAATGGTGTCAGAATTTTGTCAACAGTACAAAAATACTACTTAAGTCTTCCACTGAGTATTGAATCTCAGTATGATGGTGGATAATTAACTTGTCATTTCATCGTCCAGCTGTGTTCATGTCTACAGTTGGCTGTGTACCATCACCACATCCTTCACACCATTGAGGTTGGAGGTAAAATGTTGCCCCATAGTTCCTTCAGGCTCGACTGGTAAGTTTTTTCTCAACAGATCGGGGGGGTTGTTAAAAGGAAGTAATCGCACCAAAAACTAAAAAGCTGCAGGCATATTATCTAAATCCTTAAACTATCACCGTAAATCCCAGTTATAGCATAACATCCGAATCATGGCTTTCAGAGTCTGTGCTGATTATTGGACAGTAAAGACTTGAGTATCAGTACTGATCGTTTCCCTGTTTGAACTCAGGAGCTACATGCCTGATTTGGCTCGCTAATCTAATCTAAAACGTTAATCAGCAGGGCAAAAAAAGGTAAGACTGCAAAAGAGGAAATAAGTATTATTCATAAAAAAAGGCGTGTAGTACTTCAGCTTTTTCTAAACATCATTCCGTGTTAGTAAATGTCATTTTAACCCTTTCATGCATATAGCGGTCACTACAGTGGACACTTAATCAAAAGCTGTTCTCTTGTATGCATGTGTTTTGTTATTATAGTTGCATTTCAGTAAAAGCACAGTGGATGCTTGGGCATCATCCCATACACTGCTACCTACTGGCCAGTCATGGGAAGCTGTTTTTGTTATGTTATTTGTTATTCAAATGTAATTAACAGGATCAGGACAGTCGATCTGAGAATGCAATATTCATTTTCCATGCATGCTTACTTCAGACAGACGTATACCCTAACACACCAGTCGCTCCGCTCTACTCACTTGAGCAGATGGTAAGACTGTGGTACAAAAGGCCATCTGTCTGTCCTTGCACAAACAGCCCTCGCTTACACATAGAGATCAGTTATAGATTTTCCGGTATGTTCTTGGTCAGCCAACAAGTGAATAAAATATCGTTAGTGGAGAATGTGGAGAGAAACACACAAACTTTTCTTCTGCTCTGAAACCACTCTAACCACTCATTTTATACAATTTCTTTTATCCTGACTGATATACACTCGGTCTGTAAATATATACCAGTTGCATTAAACAAAAAAATCTTTTTGCCAGCTTCAGAATTGGAATGATATATGTGTAATATTACTTACTCTGATACTAAAGCAATTTATTGTCATTCTGGTTACGTTTTAGGTTTGTTTGCAAGTATTCCTGATACAGTAATAACGCCTTTAACCTTCACTCTGACCATGAGATCAGTTAATTAAGTTTATCAAAGCTTGAATAATGGCACTGTAAAAAAAAACAATGGCGGACATGTCTTATTCCATTTTAAGATCCTCTTTAATTTTATGACCAAGATAAGAGACATGATTTTCCCATCAATTTCTTAGACAAATGAATCACAGTGGAGTCATGGATCTAGATAAATAAGGGAAGACTCACATGCAGAAAGGCCAGATAAATGAAGACAATGTCAACAGACTAAATGTTATCTTGGTTTCCTTCATTAGGCTCTGATGGCCCATATCCTACTATCTATCTTTTCTCTGGTTCTTTGTTGTGTGTGTGTGTGTGCGTGCATGTGTCATCTAAAGCTAAGCCGTGAAAGTAAATTTCCCACTCTGATGAGATGGATACAAAGTAGTACATGCTTGGGTATGCATATGCTTTTTAAATGTAAGTAAAGGAGAAATATGTGAATACGTTCAGGTTCACAGCATGCAGGAGTAACTGAATGAAGGGGGTGTTTACAGCAGTTTGGGGATTTGGCATAATGACTTAACAGGACAGAGGTCTTTCTGCAGTGGTGGGAAACTTCTTTAACCCTTGACTTCCCCCAGATGCTCAGTGTAAACTTCAACTTCCGAAAGCCTTTTCTGGGTGAGAGGGGAAATGTGTGTGTGTGTGTGTGTGTGTGTGTGTGTGTGTGTGTGCAGAAGTGCTGTCCTTTTCCCATTATTCAGCTGCACCTCCTTCCAATTCATTTCAAATAAGGAAAGCATTTCATGTCAAGCATTTTAAGTGTCTGCACACTTCAAAGACTGCAAAGCTGTTTATTGAAAAAATGTCTATCCTACTGATATATTGGTGTATTAAAAACTTTCATAACATGTGACTGAAAAAGCCTGACATCTCTTTTCCACATCAGTGTGGTCCAAGTTTCTGACCCCCAGAGCTATTTCTTTATTAATCTCCAGCCATGAGAGAAAGCACAGTGGTATGATAACATTTTTCAGCTGTAAATGAAACGCTCAGTAAAAAGGATGAAACACAGTTTTATTTTACCTGACACCCAGACTCAGAATTTAATAATCACACACTGCCTCCTGGTGGCTCGTTAGGGAAGTACAGCAACAGTGAAAGTCATATATAAGATAATAAGAACTGACACTTGTCACAGTTATCACTGCGGGAACTTTTGAACTGAAAAAACAGACGTAAACTCGAGGCTCACTGACGTCACATGAGCAAAACTGCTCATTAATTGGCAGCTGAGCCAAAGGCACAGACGTGAAGAGTTTGCCGTTCAACGCAAGAGCTTCATTTTAAGGAAAATACATGATTTCAGTTTGATTCTAAATTTCATTTAGTTAAAAAAATATTAATAAATCAAACACAAGACTATATCACTTAACTGTAATAGCTCATCTGCTATGCCATCATTAGCAACTGAGCACACAATAATATACTGACAGAGGCACTATGTTTTATTTTTATTTTTATTATTATTTTTTATTTACTATTTCTCAAACAGTGATGCTTGGGGCTTTAACATCTAAGAGTAATCTTCTTTTCAGTTTACAGAGCTGTTCACTGTGCAGGTGAAGCCCTACATCATCACTCTTGTGCTGATTGCTTTGAGAGTTTTTCTTAAACCCAATTTAAGATATGTCACATAATGCAAAATCAAACAAAACGGTTCTCAGCATTGATAAGATTCCAAAATGACAGAACACTGTAACCTAACTATGATGCTATTCTCAGTCAGCAGCAGCTCCTCCTCACAAGCACGTAGGTAAAGCCTCCCTCCCCTTTCCTTTGCCCCTCTCTCTCTCTCATTTTCTTCCTGGGCAATTAGCCGAAGGGTCAGACTGAATAATGGTCTGGGATCAGTCCAGAGTAATTACACTGGGAGAGGATTGACCTCGCATATGCTGCTGCCAGAGGGTGCATGATGTGCATGTGTGTGTGTGTGTGTCTGTGTGTGTGTTGATGAGAGACAACAAAAATATGACAAAAAAAGTCTGAGATTAAGAAAGCATTTTTGTGTGTGTGTGTGTGTGTGTGTGTGTGTGTGTGTGTGTGTGTGTGTGTGTGTGTGTGTGTATGTGTGCGCGAGCGCCCTTTTTTGACCTATGGACAAGCAGAGACAAATCACCCTCCACCCTCTGTGGGCTCCTCCACCCCACTTTCAGAAGGTCAGTCCAAATTAAAGACAAATGGCTTCACTTGGTATTTCTTCCACAGTGACTACTTCTCATTTATGAAAACAAACGTAAACAATAATAAGAATTCATTAAAGCAATATAGAGGCACATTCTAGTTCGGCATAAAGCGATTTGTGCAGCGGAAATGAGGATCTCTCTTTTTGCTCCATACCACCACAACAGGAAGACAGGACACAATGGCACTACATGGAGCAGCTCCTCAGTAACACCCATTAAATACACATTTACTCTCAAAGCCATAGCCTTGGATTCCTTTCCACTTGTATTTTTAGTGCGGTAACAGTAAGAGAGCTGGTGATGAAAAGACATTTCCTGAAGTTCTGAATGTCTCCTTCACCTTTATCACAATAAAATACTAAAGAAGTTACTAAATGAGGTTACTGGATGTGACCCCCCTCTCCACTCTAACCTATACCAATCCCACCATCCCAGAGATAAAGATGCTATTTATGGCTAACCACTCTGTCTTATGACATCCCCAATGTTTAGTTACTGTGAAAGGAGGAAGACCATCTTTGGTCTTAAAATGAAAACAAATCTGCCCTTTGATGCTTCAATCAAAAACAGCACGGCTATTTTGTCCCTTATTTTGCACAGTAATCTTAATCCTCCTGTCCTCTTGGTTTCAATATGAAAAATAACTGTGAATAAAGGATTTGCAGGCAAGAAAAAAAAGTATTAAAGTTGAAAGTTGGTGATAAGAAATTTCTGATCTCAGGTGGTCCAAGCATTTTTTTTTCTCTAGAGATATTAGGGCTCCTTCTGCAATGAACTGATGTACAGCAGGCCTGACTGTCAAGATAACGAGTGGACCAGATACCCATCAGAATGGCTCTGGCCTGAAGTAACGGCTTTGTTCTAACATTTCTCAGATGTGCTCTAGCAACTCACTTACAAGATCAGGTCGAAGCTGTTACTTTTTTAAAAATCTGTTTCTCTCTGTGCAATTGAGCAAAATATTAAAGTGTTTTTATGGCACCACTTTATTCCAGATGGAAAATTCTGGATTTATTTGAGATTTAAACACATTTCTCCCTGTTCAGCTCAATCGTTTTTTCAGCAGAATTTTGACTAGAACTCTATAACAACAGTTTATTTTTGAAATAATAAATTTCACATGGGACCAAATAGAATGAAGGGTAAATAAACTGAAGACACTAAAAAACCTTGGTTTGATACATATAAATATAAAAACATTGCAACATGTGTTAATGTCATGTCCAAAAGTGCATTTGAGTCTTTGTGTGTCTGTTGGGAGTGAGACAGCCGCCCACCTTGAGTCTGGTTCTCCCTTCCTGAAGGGAAATTTAGGAGCTACAGTGCAGTCTCTAGCAAAAATACCATAATGATCTTTCTATGTACAGTTGCCTGAGGTGACATATGTTGTTATGATTTGGTGCTGTATGATAAAATTTGACAATATTGTGTGACCTCTGTTGACCCCTCTACTAGAATGACGTATTTTCTATTCAGCACTTGTAGGTCACACAGTGTGGATGTGCGTCCACATGTCTTTTCATGCTGACCTTTTACCTAAACATCCTGGCGTATTTCATTCCCCTTAATGCTCAGATCAAAGCGCGGAGGGATATTGTCAAGTAAGCTGACCGACTCAGATCACATGACCCTGCAAGAGGAAGTGCTCTGCTGTGAGGTCACACTGCAGAGGAAACAATCACAGTACGAGAACATGGAAGGAAGAACAGCGTGCACTACCTGCATTTGTGTGTGTGTGTGTGTGTGTGTGTGTGCATGTGTGTGCTCAAATGTCGTGTGATGTCATTTTTCTGGAAAAACTGAATGGGCAGGAAAGCCAGGCATTTAACGGACTCGACCAAAACACTTTCAAAAATTCATATGGAAAAATCCCCACTATTCTTTGCTTCTAGTGTTGCACATAACTTTTCTGTGTATACAGTCTTTCACTGGTATGCCAATGTAAAAAAAAAAAGTAACATAACAATGTATTTATTCCTTTGATATGACTTCAACCTATGTGATATGTAAACTGCAGCAATTTCAAATCTATGACAGTAGTGCTTTGGTAATTGTTGCTTTCCTTTTTCTTTTTTATTGCCACAAGTCTCTTTTGCATGAGTGAGAGCAGAAGAGGTGGGTCCATTCACAGCCTCAGGGCCCTCCAGGCAGGTCACCCTTCATTTAGACCCCTACTTGGGCCTCTCCCTGTGGACAAATGAGTGGTCACAACTCCCATAATCTCAAAGAGAACCATGTAAAACTTTCAGCACACAGTATGCAATAAAAAAAAAAACAACCCTATAAGTGCTACATGACAGACATGCAGCACAGGCACACGGGCGCACTGGGACACTGTTCAACAACAAAACATCTGCCAAATGATGAAGTGCAGCATTTCACGGTAAAGCTAATGCAATATTTCAAACCAGGTGAATATAAAATCAAATGGATAAAATCAGCAGGAAAACACACATTATGTTCCATCAAAAGATAATTGCAAAATACTTGGCAATGTGGATAATCGCAACATACTGCTTTACCCAATACAGCATAGTTTTTCAATTTTAACTTAGTTTTGGGATGATGCAAGCTAATGACCATTTAATTTGCATACTTGACTAAAGGTACAGCCAAAAAATTAACAAATATAGTAGAAATGGTAATAGTGTGTGGTCATAATCCAATTTTTCTGTAATAAATATTTTTCCGATAACAACGTGAAAATAGTGTGAGGTGAAAGGAGTAAATACTTAATTGAAAACAATAATAAAAACAATACTTAATTGTCACCTGACCCTGCAGCTCCCCTCGGGTTCACAGAGATTTATAGCAAATTTTCCAAATTAATGCTAATGATGTTGTTTAATTGCCATTTGCAAATTAGTTTGTTGACCCAAATGATCAGTACTCCAAGCAAATAAAAATAAAATGTAAGGTTTAAGTTTCATAAAAGACAGTAGTGTTTTACCCACAGTTACTCATTCATCCACTTCATATCCACATCCATCCCTGAACAGAGAAACAGACATTTACACCTGTAGCCTATTTAGAGTCGCCATTAAATCTAACATGTGTGTCTTTGTACTATGAGAGGAACCCAGAGAACCTGGAGAGAATCCACACAGACACTGGGAGAACGTGCAAACTCCACACAGAAAGACCCCGTCTGACCAGTGGTTTCAAACCCCGAACCTTTTTGTTCTTCTTGAGGTGAAAGCGTGAATCACCACACCACTATGCCACCTATTGATAATTATATAGGCTAAATATTGTGCATACACAATAAACTGTACTTCTAAATTTGGCCACAATTGGAAAAATCTACCAGGCCTGCTGAGATGCAGCTTGACAGTTAATAATTCTCAATAAAGGAAGAAAATAAAAGAGTTTAATTTTACCACTTGAGCTGAAACAGCTCAAGCTTAGAGATAGGGTAAAGCGTTATTTTTCAAATAGCACATTTACCTGAACACAAACATAACCACAAATTGTATTCTGCGTCATCATGGGTCATGTAAGCTGCTTTCTAAAAAAAAACTACATATATTATGATGTCCTGTGGGATAAAAATTAATTTTTCTATCTCTATAGTCTTACTGCATCTATGACACAATTATTACTTTGCTACCATACTTACTGTAAAGGTTATCACAAAACCCTCCACAGCTTTGGTATGGTGTTAAGAAGAGATGTGGATGACTACAAATACAGACAGTCCAGCCTACTGTTACTACCAGCAGACAGGCCTCCAATGATATGCTTACTTGTGTCACTGACAGACATGCAGACATCAGATTGATCAAACCAGCTGCTCTTGTTGCTGCTTTTTCCCTTGGTTAGAGATGTGATTCTAGGGTCACTTTGGTATTGCAGTGTGAGTGCAGAAGGGAAGGATGTAGGAAAAAAAGGAAGTCCAATAACATCAGAGATCAAATAAAATGTAATGTGGAAAATATGACATTTTTCACCCGGGGGTTTTTAAATGTAAACTCGCAGCCAGGAGTGCAAATTTGCTGCTTTCTCATCACATGAGAAAATGTAATTTGGTTTTATTTGAGTTTAAGACAGTCTTTTATACTCTCTTTAGTCTCTTTTCCACTGATGACATTCCCACATCAATATAGCTCAATGCTAAAGCAGTTACACAAGTTGGTGAACTACCTTACTGCACCACAGCCCCACTTTACTAAAGCAGTTAGAATGCATGAGTAGACAGCGTGTTAACAAATCTAAACAGCTTGTCAAAGAGAATTTTCCAAATCAACAACAACCAACACCCAACAGCATCCATCCAAAACAACAGCATTAAGGGTATGTGATACATGTAGATAAGAGGTTAACAAACAACCTAAAAAATCTCATTGAGTTACCATAAAGAAACTGTGTTTCAGATCCAATTTCAAAAAGAGTTCAGCAGAGATGTTGAGTAATTTCAGGATATGACTGGAAGGAAAAATATGAGTGGAACGAGCGTGGGTTGGACTGATGTATGGTGAAAGCAGACTTACTGTCAGGGTTGGGGGATTTGCGTCCATGGTTAGGCGAGGAGCAGCGGAAAGTGGTGACGATGGTGTTGTGGTGAGGGTTTGGGTGGTGTGGGTGGTGCACTGCTGGATGGTGCCCATTGTTCTCGGGAGGTGCTCTGGTGATGCTGATATCAGGTTTACGGATATCCCCGGGACTAGGGGGCTCAAACTTGCGGGTGTGATTTTGCTCAGGGGCTCGGCTGGTCCCGTTGTTGTTCAAGTTGCCCTCACTGCGGCGTATCACCGGGGAGTCAGTTGGTGTCTTGGCAAAAGTTACCTCCCTCTTGTGGCTCATCTCAGGGGTCCTGGAGTGTCCCAGGACTTCTGGGCGTTTCAGGGCGCTGTTGCTCACAAAGCGTGTGGAAGCAGGACTGGTGACATTCTCGACCTGCTTGCTGGTGGAAGAGATGTCGATGGAGAGTTCAGAACGGCGGGACACAGGCTCGGGAGTCTTGGAGCCTCCTCCACCCATGATGGAGCGGGGCTGGGTATAGTTGAGGTTGTTGTTGTTAGTGGCCGGGGCAGCGGAGCCGAGGTCACGGTAGTAGATGCTGGTGGGAGACATGGCGTTACGGTGAGGGGAGTTGGTTGTCCGACGGGAACCGGGTGAAGAGTGAGATGAAGTGTCAACATCCTCTACCTCAAAGGACCTCTTCAGGGCTGCATGAAGAGAACAAAACAACATTTTATTCATACAGTCATTACAGTGTTACAGTATATCCAGATTTCTTTTAAATAACTGTGACTGCTCCTTCTCATATTTGATAAATGTTAATGAATTACTGTTGGTAATTACTGTAATAAACATACAAAATAGCCTGCAGAAATGCATGGACAATATATCATTATTATATTATTGCAAATTCCACATTTGGATTGCTTATAGTGTTGCTTCAATTCATAAGCAGCAATTTGCTCTCTTGCTGTTGTCTGAGATTGAAATAGTTTTAATTCTGTCCATGCATTATTCATACAGCAGGTCATTTAAACAAGTGTGGGTTTGTTAATGAAGTAGAAAAGACGAAAAAACACTATTCTGCTTCACAAATGTATGAAAGCAATAGCTCTAAGTTGTACTTAAATGTACTTAGTTACTTTTCACATTTCAGTCACTAAAACAGAACAAGCTATGTTGGAAGCATGTTGATTTGCTGTTACAATTTCTTAAACAAATCAGGTTCATCTTTCCCTTTTAAAAGATTTGTGGGTGAAGACTGACATTTACAAGAAGTAGGAACAAAGTCATAAAAAAGTCATCAAGAAGGTCAAATCAATTAACAGAGAAATATAAAAAAGTTAACTGTTTTTCTAAAGGCATTATGAACAGTATCCCAGTAGTAAAGCGCCTGAGGTTTGAGGGTGGAGAAGCTGTAGAAACAATTTTGGTGCCACACGAGTGAAACAGCATGCACTAGCAATTAAGCCATATGCTGTATCTAATTTCATTCTCAATCACCAGCAGCAAGTTTTTCACTGCTGTATGGACCGACATGTTTAAGCCAATCCATGCATTTCTTTGTCATGACCTCGTTGCTATGTGTGTGGCACGCTGCAATGTGAAATTCTAGGCTTTTGCACGGAGTCACTTGAAGCGTTTCACGACATGTTCTAATGCACGCAATCAGCCAAACATCACTCACTGCCAAGCATCTAAGCGAGCAAAAAAGTTCCGAGACTCCCAGTTTCTGAGCAACATCAAGACGCGGATAAGGGCACATAGTTCCCGAAGGGTTAGTTGTGATGTGAGAAAATAACCGCACTGTCCAAGAAGACACTGAAGGATGGAATCACCCCCTGGTAAGAGTGCGCTGGCTGAAAGTCAGCTTGAATTTGACTCCTTCCTGTCGAAGAGTTGCTGTGCCAAGCCAGTGGCCAGGAACTGGCATCATAATGATATACTAGTAAGACTAGTCCACTCACGCACACCCTTAAGAGCATCTCCAGTTTCTTTCAATCCAAAACACAGTGCTGATTATTTGATCTGTTTGTGGCTTGTGGTGTTCCAAAGTGTGCCTATGTCTTTATGCAACTATTTGTAGTTTTGTTCAAAATGCTTGTAAAAACATGTAAGTATGTGTTGAGGGAATGTATACATGTTTATTTTTAAGCAGCTACACACACACAGGGAGGATACGACGCCGCAGCCTCACTGCTCTCAGTGTAAAGCCAAAACTCTGCGGAACGCAACACAATCACATCAAAGCTGTCTCCCAGCACACATCAGCCGGCATCCCTAATCTGATTCATGGCCATGGGATGCCTCCTTCCAGCATGGTGGACATTTGATACAATTTGCTGTCTAAGAAAAATTCAGGCCAAAGCCAATGTCTTGTTCTCTTTTTGTGTTAGTTGGACACACCAAGGAAATTCCCATGCACCACGGGAATAAATAAATCTGATCTCACATCTTGGAGTTCATGGTGATTTGTCTTACAAATCCCTTTAACTCCCCGCACAGCATTCATCTAGACCTTGAGGTACAGTTACCTTTCATCCTTGGCACTGTTACAGCGTAGAAGGCTGGTTTTATGAATGCTGTCTTGGCTGTGAGGTAGCTAAAAGCTGAAGTCACTGCATATACTGGATTGTGCAGTGCATGTGTTATGCATGGAAAATATGATGTGTGCCTTACTAAGCAAAATTCTTAATATTGAAAAAAGACCATAAAACAACAAACACTCATAAACTCTTTAACAGTATTTTTTCTCACACTCCTTTTTTCTTATTTGTGTGCCCTAGATAGGATTAGAACAGAGTTAACTATCCAGCTTTCCAATCCATCCTTTCCTAGATATTCTTATAAAAAATAAGTATATGTACAAAGATAAATATGCAAGTTGTAAGTGGTATCCAAACCCACACAGCTACTGAACTATGTCCCTGCAGCCTTGCGGCTGATGATTTCTAAGAAGGTGTCCAAGGTTGTGGCTACTTTCAGCTCTGACCAGAGAATGATTTTGGTGTGCCAAAATCTTTTTTTCAGATTTCATAAGAAGCAAAGAGGCTGTGATACATGCATTAATATAGTCAGTGAGGCATTCTTTTTAACCTCCTCTACAGTCAACACTTCAGACACCCATGCACACTCTAACTTTTCTTGACACTTGCTGCACATGTTTGTTTAACTTTGGAGGAGTTGCAAATGTGAGAACTGAAACCTGGGGGACATATTTGCAAGCTTGACCAAAATCAGAGAGCTGAACCAAAATGGTTTGCAGTGACCTGTTAAGTGATTGCAGATTAGGATTTCTGGTCCTGGCTGCTTTGTGATTATATGCCTTCAGGCACGTGACTGAAGCAAAGGACTTGAGTGCTTTGCTCTCAGGTTGTTTGTATTTAGAGGCTGTGCAACCAAATGTACATAATTTGAGAGCACAAGTGTATTTTAATCTTTCCATGCTTTATTTTTTTCTAGGAATACAGAGAATAGAAAAGGGCATTTGGGACATTTTTCACTCCCTCATCTGTCTGTGGTACCTCATTCTGTTTTCTTGTTTAGCTGAAGAAAAAAAGGAAGAAAGAATACCCTAAGTACAGGATCACATAGCGATCGAAATAGTATTTTTTTCCAGGACTGACGGATGGATGAAAGAGTATAGTTCCCTGTGAAAGAGCATTCCCAGACTATGAGCAAGAAATGAGAGGTCCAGTCTACCCCAGAGGAAGCTCATTAACAGCAGCCAGAAGCCTCATCTCGCCACATCTCCCCAATACCTATCACTGCCCAGTATTCAGTGCCTCGCAGTATCTCCTGTGGGATGATAATGCAGCACAGACAGTGTATTTCAGGATTACTGCTACAAACACGAAAAAAACAAAAACAAAAAAAGCCAGAGGCAGCTGTTCACAGTCATTTATCCTACGTGCAGTCCAGGTGTCTGGTCACACGGCCTCTTTATCATCAGTGTCATCACTTACTCTCAAGGACATCCCAACAAATGAATGCAAACATTTGGTATCACCTCAGTGCAGATGCACTAATAAGAGATAGTCACGGCTTTGAGGGAGGAAAACAAACAAAAAAGAAAGGGGAGGAGGCAGAATTTAGAAACTGGGAGTTTGCAGGCTGAGAAATGTAGAAGGCAAAACAAAGCTGCTGCTTGTGGTCTGTAAACTTTTCTATTCCTGGCATTAGCTGGGAGTGAAAGCTGTCCACACTGATTAGGTGTGTCAAAGGTCCACTAGATTTGTAAAAGGCTAAATTTACACATTGTTACATTTCTGCAATAAGATTGCAAGTATCCGCAAAGGTCACAGTATATTTGCTAAAAATCTTATAACAACAAATCCATTCCATATGGTGTTGAGAAATTTTAGGGATGAGTGGTGGTTATTTTAATGATTAAAAGCTCTTAATTAATTGATGTTCGGCTCCTGTTAATGAACTTCAACACTTCCTTTTCATCTGGGAAAGAAAAGGGATTATGCATCTGAACTGCTTTAAGGCTTTTAATATGGAACAGATGGGTAAAATGCTTAGTTTGCATTGACAGCAAACTGCTTTAACAGCAAATAAACACCATAAACAGAAGCAAATTAGAAAATTATGTTTTTTTTTCTTTTTTACTAAAAATGACAAGACAGGGAATATTGTAAAAGCAGGACTTTGTCAAATAAAAGTTCAGTAAATAAGCGCTCAAACCAGACTTCACCTTACATGTGAAAGCATTTCATTAGTTTGACAACAGAGTTAATTTCTCTTTAGATAAAAAATGCACATAAACTTAGTGCAGCAACATAAACAAAACAGTAAATCAGTATTTTGAAAAATGAAGGGTCTACTTCATTGTACATACTGTACTGTAGCCTTGAACTCACAACTGGGTCCTGTAATTCTAGCCTCACGGCAATAAGTCAAGTGATTAAGACAGTTACTGTCTGTCAAACACTGGTTATATAAGACCATTTTATACACAATACAGTTTATCTGATGTCAGTAGCCACTGAATATATATCGATGTGGTCAGGCAAGGAAAAACATGACCAAACCTTTAAGTGACAGGACAAGGCCAAACAATAAACGATAGAATTTCACACTATGGTATTCTGCTTCGTAAGACAAAACCTTAATGCTAAACTGTCAAACACACACTTCCTCCAGCTGCCCACTGATGGTGTGCGTTTGCTTATGCTGCCCAGGAGCAATACATCTCACTGTGTCAGATTTACTGCACGAGTCTCTGCTGGTCTGGCTGAGCAAAATTAAATTCTGGGAGTGTTAGAGGTGTTTGGTGAAGGGGAGGAGACAAGAGGAGAAGTCAGAGTAGAGCAGATATCAAAATTAGCTTCTTTTTTTAAATTTTTGTGCAATGTTGATGAAGTAGATGTTTAATGGGAGGATGTGAATAGAGGATCTGAACCCTAATCAGAGCTAAGAAGCAGTTTCACCCATCAGATTTTAGAGTGCACACACACACACACACACACACACACACACACACGACACACACACACACACACACACACACACACACACAGACTCGCAAAGTCATTGTTGGCAGCTGTTTAATGACTATCCCAGTTCGTGGCTTCAGGTGCCACTCTAGGCCTTAACCTCTGACAAAAAAAAGCCTCATTCTTTCACTTTGGCCATCCACTGGTTAACTGTAATTCACATGAACCAAGTGAAGGTAGAAAGAGAGTTGTTGTACTCCACTTAGGAATGGATAACAAACAGTGATTGGGCTTAAAGTCCCGATAGATAGGGAGTGCAAGGGAGAGAAAGCGGATGACGAAATGGACTCATGCAGATTATTAAACATGTTGTTCACTGGAGCCTGGTGACCTCAAAGCAAAAATGATAATGTTCAAATGAAGAACTTCTTACAGCATGAATCACCCAACACACATAAGAAGATGCCTCAGCAAAAACTTTTTTTTAAGTAGGCTGTACCACTGAATCTGCCAGTAAATTAACAAATAAGGAACACGATGATCCAGCGCTGTCAGCTGTATCTGCAGCCTCTGGGTGTGATGATGTCACAAGCAGCATGCATAGACTCACTAAAAAAGGGCTGCAGTCTAATTCCTTGCAGGGCCGAAAATACATGCATGCAAATCTTAAAGAAACTTCTGTTTTATTTAAATGGTCCAACACAGCATATTAGCAGTGACTTACATACCACCTGTGCTCTAATATATCTGCCTTAGAATGAACAAGACCTCAGAGAACTGTAAAGAATGTGTTGTATATACGCTCATAATCCACTCATACCAACTTAATAACACACTAGCCTCTATGCCAAGTTTGGAAAATGTGCCACACACAGACACTGTCTTCATTTCAGTGTTAATTTCCTCTCTGTCTCCACATGTCATATGGGACAAAAATGTTGCACTTGTAATGAGATAATCAGCCTAAATAACTCAGCTTGGTTTAGGTTGGCAGAAACACAAGGAGCCCACTCTACAAAAGCCTCTGTGAATATATAAATATGGACCCACTATGGTGCTTCATAAGGTTAGACAGAGACATTCTATTCCTTTTAGAAAGTCATAATATTATTTCAGTGTGCAGTTTCTATGGAGGTTTCTATCAGCCATTTTCCATAATAGTCTCTATCCAAAGAGGGATCATTATATCTTCAGTGTGTTCACCAATTAAACTGCCTTTTCCTTTCAGTGCCTATTTTCTCCTCAGTGTGAGATATAGTGCAGTGCAATGTACTTGAAAGTGTAATGATCTGGGGTAAAATGAGGATTTACTCAGTCAAGTGTTTGCTGTGCACCTCTCGCTATGCTGTCTCTACCCTGAATGGAAAAACTTAGTTGGTGTATTGGCCCCAACATTAAAAACCAGATGAAGCAAATAGCGCTGATCATTTCTTTACAATTCAATGGTCAGGGTCATGGCATTCTTCTGCATGCTGCTTTGAGGTGTTTCATCAACCTTAAAGTTGTTACAGACCCAGCACACCCTGCCATGGTAATGACACTCCCCAAAGGCAGTGGTCTCCTTCAGCAGGATAATACAGCATTTAAAACAGCAAAGAAAAATGATAAAGAAGGGATAAGGGAAATGAGAAACACCCAGTTTTGACCCATCCACCAAACTCCACAGATCCCAATCTGATCAAGAATCCATGGGATGCGCCCTAACAAGCCTAATCCACAGAGGCCCCACAAAGCAAAGTATCTGCTGCCAATGTCTGTCTCATTCCTGCATCAGTGCATTCAGTTCAGAGGATGAGAGTTTTCTAATATAATTTACACACTGTTTTAAAGGAAAAGAAAAAATCCTTATGAGTTGAATGTGACCACTAATACAAAACCAAAACAATCTCATATGTAAAAACTGCTGAAGAAATGCCAGGACAAATCAAACAATAGGCTTAAACCAGTTATTGGTCCTCATAATTTTTCAAGCTGTGGATATTACATGTATCCATAGCTTTTCAACATGATAGTGCAAAGTTGTATCAAATCACAGTAAACCAGCTCATTGGACAGAGGTTGCTTCACCTGAACAATTCAAACACAGCTGCCCTAAAACTGAGTACTTTCAACAATCTGGTCATGCTTAAGGATGTAGAAGTCAGCATCAGCCCATGACATCTGATAGTAAGCATTAGGCCAAGTAGCAGCTGTAGGGACTGACAGGAGGAGGAACAGGAAAGAAACAAGCAAGGAGGAAGGAAGAAAGACAGAATGGCAGAGGAAAAGGAGGACAAAGGGAATCAGTGCCAGTTCCACACTGGCTTGACAAACAAAGCAGAGACACAGTTGTGAGTTTTTTTTTACGAGGGGTTAGACAGATGTTAGTTCTTACTGCTGAGGTTTTCAGCGTCTCCCTTTCAGTGTTTTCAGCTGCAGGCTTTCCGGTGATGGTATAGTGTAGTGTCAGTACTGGGTTCTTTCTATTATTGTCATAACCTCAATATAATCAATAACAGACAAAAGGCAAAGGGGGCTAGCATATACCCAACAATGTTTTGTTTTGTTTTTTACATAGAAACAGACACACACATGTGAGTACACCCACCCATAAAAACAAGTATGAAACTATAACAAACACGCAGCGCATTAACATCAAGTGGAAAGTAACACTGGTCAATATTAAGAGCCTTTACAAAATGAAAATGTCTGACAGGTGAAGTGGAAGAAATGCAAAAAATACACAACAAACCTTCAAAATCTGAAATAATTCCCTCCAAGTGTGGGTTGACTCCAGAATCAGACATTTTTTCAGGCTGAAATTTTCACACAACCTCGTTTTCTTTCAACTTCAATGCACTTTCCCCGTTAATTCTGAACAAACTCAAAAATAGAATCAGTGTGAAACAAGTTGGAGCCCACAAGTTTCTCTTAAAGTATGAGCTTTTTTCCCTGACTTCCCACTAACTTCTCTATATTGCTGCATTCAGACCTCAGAGAGGGAGAGAAAAGGCAAGCCTCCTCCCTTCTCCTCCTCCCTGTAGTTACACACCCACCCCTCTCCCTAATGTCCTGTGTACGTGTGTTTCCCCTGCCCCCCACACACTCATACATGCACACTCATGTAGCCAACGGTCTCAGACCCTTTTCAACCAAAGTGGCTCTCAGGTCTGATTTCCTAATTCAGCCTTTGAACACCTCTGACAGTGAAAGTGGACAGCATGTCACAAAGTCACTTGAACCAAATTAATCTGCAATCAGACCTGATCCCATGTTACAACTGCGGCTGTTCTGATGGCCTTCATAAAGAACACTTTCACTCTGGCACAGCCTAAGTGAGACTGAGGTTTCAGTTTTGAGTAAACAACCTCTAAAACTGGCTGACATGTTAATTAGAGTGTAGTCACTTCAGGAGTAGCTGCTTTCCTGTGACATGAAAACCTGAGAGACTTCCTGGAGAAGCTGACATTAGGGATATACAGTGGCGCCTCTGGGCAATCAGCAAGTGATTCGTGCACCAGCCCGCCCTGTGTGACTGCACTATCGGGAGGAACATGGGAATTTAAGCTTGGTGGACACAGGTAATCTAGCACTACTGCACTTCTTCGGGCAGTGACACTGATGAAAAGCCTGCTTTTGATGTGGTGGATATGGTTACATTACTCGTCCTTGAGGCTGCTCTGACCAATTTGGTGACTGATCTTTGTAGCGGCAGAGAATCAGTGTTGAAAATGTGTTGACAAAACAACCCAGTGTGATGAAATATCAAAGTTAGCCATGCGTTTACTTAACCATTTCCACTGTCTCCCTGTGGGATGTGCTACAGGGTTTCTTATCTGGGAATCTACTGCAGAGTCAATGCAGTAGTGATGCTATCACAGTAATTGATGATTGGTCATGAGTGAGCAGCTTATCACAACTTCCTGTCTGGAGACAGAAAGGACCGCAATGCTGGTGAATGCATTCTTATCCTGGGTTGGTTTTTTCAATTTTCACGCTAATGGCAGAGGCCATAAGCATGAATGTAGAAGCTGATTCACAATCGGCACTCAAAGGAAACCTAAAACTAAAGCATAGGGTGCAGGAAACTGGTATTTCCCGCTTCGTCGTCACACATTAGATATCACAAATCACATGCAGTTTTTCACAATTAGAATGGTAAAAAGGAGGCGTGAAATAGTGGCTGGCACATTTATAGCTTTTAAAAAGTATTTGCAGAATCCTATCTGAATGAAAAGCTCAATTATAAGGTGTGCCAACAGGGTGCCAAGCCCACCCAGTGGCCCCTAACCCTAACACCCGAGAGGTCGGCAGTAACACAGAATAACACTGTGAGTTTGTGGCGCAGTGTCATTACCTCATACAACTACTGTGAAGGTGTCTAAGGACAAAGAACAGAGCATGGCACACACAGTACCCTGATGAGTCCTGAATTCATTAAACATGAACTTTGCTGAGTAAAATATCAGCATTTATTTTAAGCTTTAAGTCCACCTTAAGAAAGCATACAATATAATAAAGCTCAAGCTGTGTACAGGTCTTCATAGCACATAGTGTGTGTGTGTGTGTGTGTGTGTGTGTGTGTGTGTGTGTGTGTGTGTGTGTGGATAGGGGTGTCCCTCTTCACGCTGGCTGTGGATTGTGCTGCACTGTAGACCATATGCAACACGATTCTGTAGTAGTAGTTGTACTAAAACACGCGTGGCTTGTGAAACACACACCTCATTTAAGCTTGTGTGGATTTATCCAAACATGGACACACAGTCCAGGCTGGCAGTGAGGAAAAGCCGAGCAAGAGTGTGAGGGAAAGCTCAAAAATCCAGACTGACATCTGGAGTGACAAATCTGCGAATAACATTACAAGAAAATGTGAATTTGTTTACACTGATTGTGACTGCGGGCACACGTTTGTTTGTGAGTTTCTGTGGGTCCGTGCCCCAGAAAGAGTTTTGTAAATGCAGAGGTCTTTGCAGACAGTAGGAAAAATGTGTGTGACCAAACTCATTCAGCCTCCTTTCTCTGTGGCAGTGAAAAACACCAGAATTGTTTGTTTTGTATCTTTTACCTGTGTGCTAGTGTTCAATCCATTTAGCAATGCAACGTTTCCCGAGTACTTTAATGTTTTCGTCAGTGGGGTTTAAGTGATGCACAGTTCATTTTCATGGGATTTTTTTTGTAAAGAAAAACGTAACATTGCATTTAATTATAGATTTATTTGATAATTAATGCACCAAAAAAAAAAAAACTGATTTCAGGTTTTACTTTAAAGTGTTGAAGATGCAGCACATTACTAACATGGCAAAATAGCTGATACCCGTGGGAACAAATAAGTAATGTTGCCTAAAAGGTCACACACGCAACAGAGTAATTCAATCTCCTTTTTTTTTTTTTGTATATTAATGTGACATTGAGGCTGGATCAAGGTCACACATTTTGCAGTTACCCAGGGTAGCAGTGGCACATAAGCCTTGCTTTAACTATGACCGTTCACTGGAAAAACTACTGAGCAAATAATGATTCATGTTCTCTCCATCGTAGTAAGATAAATTGGCTTTTGTGTGGAGAATTTATACTGGCAGGAGGCTGTCGTGGTTTTCAGACTTGGATGTTAGTCACTGGATAAGTAATTGGTCTCCTAAGCCCGAATGGCATTTTGACACAGATATATGGAGTCTGAACAAAGGGTCACATGGAAGTTACTAGACTTCTTCCACATTAATATCGAGTAGAAATGGGGAAAATGTTATTCTCTTGCTTTCTTTTAAGCCTGAGTTCATATACACACTTTTATGGTGAGACACACATCATGTGGCATGAAAAGCAAGACTGAATATTTTGTACATGAAATGCAAATACACAGCTACCTCTGTGTTGACATTTTGACACTATATGATGTCCTCCTTGCCTCCATAGCTGACCGCCACTCTTGTACAGTCACTTGTAATTGATCACCTGAACTTTTTCAGACGAGTTTGTCTATATCTATACATTGTCACCCCTCTACTAACCCATGTTTCCATCACGTTGAATAACATCACCTGTCTCCCTCAGGAGGAGTGAAGGTGGGGCTTCCCTATCAGTTTCCTTTACTCTCTGTGCTGACCGTTTTCACGGCTCCCTCATTTATCATTACTAAGTAATAATAAAAGAAACAATATGAGGTGAGATACTGGGAGAGCAGCAGGAGGAGAACGGCGAGGCGTTCACTCATAGAGGATATCCTGTACACCTCTTTTATGGAACACGGTGAGCTGAGTGATTTCCTTGATTTCCTTTAACTCTGGGTTCATATGTATTTGTGGATGTGGGCGGGGTTATGTGCACGTGTCTTTTAGGGTGAGGGTATACGGGACTCAGAGTGGATACAGCAACACAGCACTTGTACAACCGCATATTCGTGTGCTGAAAGAGCCAACGGTTAATTAAAGACAGAAGTTGCAGACCGTGAGTTCAGATTCAGCTAAAGTCCTGGATTCAAAAATAATGCTGAAGATTGTGTGCTGCCCTTTATGAACTTGTTCACTTACTGTACATGAATAATGGCCACAAACATATTTAGACACCTAAGCCACACTTAAAACTATAACTTCTTTGCATTTGCGGAGCAAAGCAAATATAGAAATGTTGCATCCCCATAAACTAAAATATTGAAAAACAAATTAGCTGCAGTTTGAATGATCACAGTCCTGTGAAAAACTCCATGATTCAATAGCTTTCAAGTTATAGCTTTAGTAGCTATAACTTGAAGTAATGGTTTTCAGTCTCTCACATGATTGTGGAGGAATTTTGGCTGGCCCTTCTTTAAAATGTTGCTTCAGTTCATTGAGGTTTACAGATATTCATTTATGCACATCTCTCTTAAAGCCCCACCACAAGACTTCAATCAGACTGAAGTCTGGAGTTTGACTGGACCATTGTAGCACCTCGATTCTTTTATTTTTAAGTCATTCTGTGGTAGATTTGTGCTTGGGATCATTACCCTGCTGCATGACCCAAGCTTTAGCTGTCGGACAGATGGCCTTGATTCTAGAATCCTTTGGTTTACAGAAGAGGTCATGGTCAATTTGAAGACTAGGAGGTAACCATGTCCTGTGGCTGCAAAACAAATGCAAATCATCAACCCTCCACTGCTTGAACGTTGGTATGAGGTGTTTGGTTTTCACCAAACATGGTGCTGTGCACTCTGGCCAAACATCGCCACTTTGGTCTCAGCAGGTCTGATGTATTGTGGTTTGCTCAGATGTGACTGTGAAGCAGTAAGGGTGTACTTAGTTTTTCACAGGACTGTATTTAGTTCAAATTGAAGACAAAGTGTATTTGGGACACCATATAGCGCCTGCACTATTGTCCTTCTGCCCTTTAATAAATATAGTGAAGTTAATTCATCAGAGTGCCAGGACATTCTTTCTCTTCTACATTTACAAGTGGTAGAAAGCTTTTATTAATGAGATTATATATTGTATCACATGACTGTGTGTCAAGGCAAAAACGTCATGAAATGGCTTCATCTTAATAAATGTGAGCAGATTTTTTATTGCCTTATTTCCCTAAGGGAGTGTATCAACTTGTCTTTTTTTTAAAAAAAATATCAAAGGAGTCTTTAACTAGCCTATTTAAAATGCTTTTTACATCTACTGAATTGCTCTTGCTGTCAAAAGTGATGCTAAACAGGCCACAAAAATACTGAAATTAATGTAATCCCAACAGACCTGACAGTTATTTCCTCCCAGTTTAAATGGCAACACATAAAACAACATGACACATTTATCTTATGTCAAGTCCTGGTCTTTGTTTCATTTTCCTTTAGCTGCATTTTCAAAGCAATTACAACAAGTCAATGTGTTTACCACACAGGGCAGCTGTGGCAGATGACGTTTCATATTGAACATATTACTGTAATCCTGAACAGACGAGGAAGAGGAACGCAGAAGACACTGAGTCAAGATGGTGGTGTTACAGATGCACACAAAATTATTTTGGGCACTTTTAAGGCACCACAGTCTCAGCTTTTATCGTTATCAGAACAGAGGCTGAGAGGATCAGCGGTGGGTGGTGTAAGGGCAGCTGTCAAGACAACAGGTCCAAACTAAACCACACAACATAAACGGAAAAGCAGGAAACAGCCCGGTCCATGCAAGACTTCCTCAAATGAGAGAAGTACAGGGTGAAGTCATATCTGACTGCAGTGTTTTCTTGATGTCAAAACAATGCCTTGTCACCTCACATACACCGCCCATTACCCCCTCCCAAATCTCATGACAGTCTTTCCTAAATTCATCAATTTCCCTTAAAAATCACCTCATCTGTAAAATATGAATCATTCACAAGGAAAATTTTACAGAACTGAGAGAAATGGTGACTGTAGTACAGAGGATAAGATGGCACAGCAACAGTGCCATCAAGTGGAAATAAAAATAGGTGTGCAATGTGTCTATGTGTATAAAACAACCCTCTGAGCTCAAGCGCCCTAATAAAAGCTGAATTAAGGAGTCATTTGCAGAGTGTTGCTCAGCTTGACGCCAGGACTTGATTATAAAAGATGCTTGATTAGTCAGAGTAAAGATTTAAGCCCTGAAATAATAATAATAATAATAATAATAATAATAATAATAGCAAATAGTTATTAGGAATCAATCACTACTGGTGAAAATTTCCATGTTTCTGAGGAGAAAATTGCATAGCAGCAGTTGCAGGACAGTATAAAGAATGTGATTTGTTTTGAATCTTCCATCTTTCCAGAACGAAATCATATTAGCAGGGATATGAGCTCTGCTCACTATCTCCCGTGACTTAAAATAAACTTTGTGTGCCGGTTTAAACTAATCTGACGACTGGATTCTGCAGCTTAAAATCCTGTGATGATGGCATGAAGCCTTAGCTCTGTCCATCTATTGATGGAGTGCGCATGTGGATCAACCTTATCCGAAGCTGACAGTTAAAGTTCAGCAGCAACCGGAAGATCTCTCTTTCTGGGAAGTCATCTTTGACAGCACATCACATGAGGTTTACTCACTGTTTCTTTGTGTGTGGTAGCTGTTAAGAAATAGATTGGGCACTTTGCAGCCTACTGTACATGTGGCTGCCCGTTCAATCCGGTAAAGGGAAAGTTTAAGATTTGTAGCTCATACAACATCTGTGAGAAATAGATCAGAAGGGTAAAGCTGACCTATAGACAGCCACACGCACAAACACACACAGACACAGGTCTCTAAGCAGTGGCTCCCACCTCAAGCAAGCAAACGCAAGTAGGGTGGCTGTAGCTGAATGCTGTCGTACTGCTAAGGAGCTGCTTCCATCTAAAGTCTAACAAAAAGAAAAGAAACGCTCTCCAGAGGAACGCCGGTAGGTGCCAGCTAAGCTGAAAAAAACTTTAACTTACCAGCTATTCTGTCTCGCTCCATAACTCAATGGCTACCTCAAATAGCCGCATGCAACCTCTCGCTTTTCTCTCCTCTCTTTCCTTTCCTCTCTTTTTTCTGCATGAAGACTTCCCCTTTCTCCTGACTTAGTCACCCTGTCCCCCTCTTCCAACCCTCCCTCTCTCCTCCCTCCTCTTCCTCCCTCCGTCTCCCTTGCTCTTACTTCCTCCAAGTTTTAATGTCTTCAGTCTGTCAGAATAACAAGTGAACAGAACAGACAACCACAGCCATGTGCAAGTCATATGGAGTCCCTCTTTCTTGCTTTCTTTGATTTCTCTCCTAACTTTCTTTTCTCTCCTACACACATTTTTCACAGACTTTTATCATAAGTGGATACTTTTTCACAGTTGCCCTTTTCTCCTTTTTGATTCTGTTATTCCCATGATAATAAAAAAACAAAACCTAGTCCTCCTTTCTCTTTATCTTGCCAGCTCCCCTGACACTGAGGCTGCATTGTGTCTTTGAAATAGAACCTCAACCCATTTCGCCATAGGCCCTCATGCGAAAATAAACTCACTTATTTCAAGAGAAATACTCTAACAGTCCACAAGGACTCCCTGCACTATTCCAAGAACACATACTACATGTTTCCATGTCATCATTGCCATTCTAATTGCTCTTTCAGGATTTACAAACCCTCCGTTTACCAAGGCCAACATTTCAAACCACAGATGATTTTCTAAGTGGATTAAAGAGATTTCTCATCCATCCTTGTCTAAAAACACTTCAGTCCTGGCACTCATGAATGAAGAGCCTCTCAATAAGGCTTCTTTGCAACTTGCTAATAATCACATTACAAGATCTCCGCCAACAAGCTTGTTGACCTCTATGTCTGCGAGTGTCTTTCAGCTGAGTTCTTTTAGGAAATGACAACATTTTTCACAGTCTGAAAGCGCAATTGTTCTGTGAAAGCAAAACCAGATTTAGCAGCAGAAATCACTGGTGTTCCAAAGCAGCATGCACACATACTTCACACATCATGCCCGACCCTCTATGTGCTGTTCAACAAGGTCAAGGGCCACTTAGGGAGCTGCTCTCTTGGCAAAACAAAATCATACACATCCATCTTTGTTTTTGTATCATGGAAAGAAGGAGTAATAGACTAACATGCGACAACTCACTTCCTCTTTCTTAGAAGGAACATCCCTTCTTAAAATCACAAAACCAATGTCAGCAGAAAGCATAAGGCAAATGGGTGAAAGCAAGTGGATAGAAAACATCTCTCTTTATTGAGACACTGGATAAAGTCATTTCTTCATATTTTGCTAGGAAATGGAAAATATGTGCAGTGATTTATTGAAACATGTAAACATAAATGGAAAGCATACAAGGCAAACAGACTTTATCCAATTCTAATGAGTCAACAATGCCTGAACCCTCTTAGGCAGCTTTCTTCTAATTTCTTTAAGTGGTCTTCAGGAGTCGTTCTCCGGGCTTCTTGAAGGACATTCAAAGCTCTTCTTTGGCTGTTATCTCCCTTTTGTTAAATTCTCTGTCAAGATGGTCCCACGCTGCTACAATAACGTTGAGGTCCGGGCTCTGGGGTGTTCCATTGTGTGTTTTTGTATTCTGATATGGTTTTTCTGCATTGGCAGTGTGTTTGCGATAATTGTCATGCTGAAAAATGAAGCTGTTGCAATCACACGCTTTCCAGATGACATTCCATGGTGGATCAAAATCTGATTGCACTTTTCTACATTCATGATTCCTTCACTGTAATGTAATGTCATTGAACTGCACTCACTGTTGCATCTCTCTCTCTGACCTCTCCTGTACACAGTGATGAAAATTTGAACTTAAATTTTAAAATTTGGCTTCATCACTCCAAGCCTGCTCTGTTGAGAGTGATGGTGAGATGCATCTCTCAGGTTCTGTGTCAGATCACTGCTGGATTTTTTTTTCCTATTTCTTAAGGACACAACTTCCAGATACTATACTATAATATCAAGACTTTTGCACAGTACTGAATTTCCAGCAGCGATGAGAAGATTTTGGCGTGCCCTCCTACGGACAACTTTCATCTAAGTCCCGTGTGTCGAAATGTTTGTTTTGCTTTAAGTCTGTTTCAAATTTCAGAGCTTGTAAGAGGGAGATTCTTCACATTATTTCACGTTTTTCAACATATATTTCTGCATGAAACAAACACAGATTGCAGATAGGTGGATCATCCTGAATAACACAGGAAAATCCACTAACATACAAAGACATACACAGCTCCCACTCCTCTGTAGTCCCTGGGCCATCATCTGACATCTGCAATAGGGAAGTGAGGAGAAGCAGAGCAGAAGAAGCAGATTAGGGATATTCAAGTGTAGGTGCAATGTAGGAATTTAAGTAGCTTTAGCCCCAGTGAGGCTCCGTGACTAATTCTAATGATTAAAGGTTTAATAATAACACAGATAAAAAACAACATTTTTAATAAACATATCACAGTTCCTAATAAGGTTAAAAGAAACCTCGTGATAAACAGAACAACTCAATAAAAAAGTAAAATCACATTTATTATAGAAAAAAGTAAGTTTACACAAAACGTACTAAGTGCACAAATGGCTTTAAATACAAACACCAAGCTGAAGGTATTTTTGGTAAAATATGCATCCTCATGTCTCACAGGTTGGTTGTGATTATGATAACAATTATATTTATAATTATTCATATGCATTTGTAATATGCATTTTTACCTTGGAAAGTCTGTCTCAGATCAGCCTCTTTTGAAGGGCTGAGAGCAATTACCCAAGCTCTGAATTCCACCCATCTGGTTTGTGCAGATGATGATAAAATTCTGATGGAGGAGATCTTTTAAGGCCCAAATCAAAATAAAAACAAACATAAATTGTAAGTGAGTCTTCTGGTGTTGCATCCATATGGCAGGCAGGATGTTGATGCTGTGACAAAAGTGTGCGTTTAAAAATAGAGATATGTCTGTTTTGGCCACTGGCTCTTTCTGCCCCATGATGATTTTCCAGACTTACAAAGCTGCAGTTAATCACAAGGTCAGGGCAAAAAAAAAAAAGAGCATTTTTTGACTCACTCACATACAGCACGACTACACATGCAGTTTCTGATGCTGTAAAATGTGCTTGCATGCATGTGAGGTGCTGCCACCTTTTTATTCAGAGCTTCTTTTGTCTTGTTTTTTTTTTTTTTGGATGAGGCAAATGGCAATTCTGCCCTGGAACCATGTCTCTTTTACTCTCCCCCTCTTGTATTGCATGTGCCTCACTCTCTTTCTCTGCCTTGTGAGTGCAGGTAGTATCTAGCAGTACACAGAGATACGCACATTTCCATGGAAACATCCTTTTGATGGCGTTGATGATGTGATGATGTTGATGGTTAAAATGAAATAAATATTTAATTAAATTATTTTCACTTTTCCTAATAATCTCACATAACCTAGTTTGGGGAGGTGTTGCTGGAAGACTACTCGCAGCAGTGCTTTGGATCTTTATCTAAAGTGACACTGACCTTTCAGCTTTATTTATTTAAATGTGCTTTGCCTGTTTGTTTTTTTAGCAGCCTGAATGTAAGTTACAAGTTAAAGGAGGGAGATTATTAACTCCATACAGCTCATAAAAATGGGCTTAACTGTGGTTTTGAGAGAAATCATATTCCCTGTGAATAAATTTGGCGTAAGCTTGGCTTAATTTCGCTTACATATGCCTTCTGTTTAGCTTTACACAGTAATAGTAATTTTAAGTTAACAAAAACCAAAGATTTTATATGTATGTATTTATGGGTTAATATGTACATGGATTTAAATTTCTTTCCAGAAGACTTTATTTCCAGTGCTGCAAAATAAAATTCGCGGGCAGTTCGTGGGAAATTAGATTCTTTGAGCATGTAAAAGACATAATTCAGGCAGTTTGGGAGAACAGACAGAGAAGACCTCACTCATTCATATCTTTCAACACCTCTCCTCTCCATCATCAAAACCTGCTGGACAGATACAGCTGAACCCTCCTAGAAAACTCACACACACACACACACACACACACCCAAACCTAAATATGAACACTCCAATACCCACTTAAAACCAGACACACACATGCATGAACTGACCGCAAGGGCTAACCAAGCAGATTCCACTCACGTTCTGCGAACACAGAGAAAACACACACACAATCAGCCTCTATTATCTGCACCTCTGTTATGTATTGAAGTAATTTCATTGACTCAAATACACAAACACTTTACTCAACATGTAGCCTACATTTTCATCCAATGGGGCAGATGGTCATGAGACACAGAAAGGCACGTGCGCCCGTTCTCTCGTGTGCAATAAGCTCAACCCCCACACGCCCCGGCCAAATAAACGCAACGTTATCACACATTGACTAAGAGTGGATGGAGAGCCTTGGGGTGCACATTAATGTAAGCCGTCACCGCATAGCACGACCTTTGGGCAAAACGTGACTCAAACATGCTAAATTTAGTTATATAACAGTCGAGCAAAAAAGCTCACCAGCATGCCAGCCAACACTAAAGGGATGCCTGCAGGGCAGCGATGCACAATGACGGAGAGAGAAACAGTGAGAGGAAGATAAAAGATAAAATGAGAAGAGGAGGAGCGAGCAGGGGAAGCAGTGAAAGAGGCAAATTGAGGGGAAGAAGAAAGGATAAAAGGTGAGGGCTGAAAGCTTCTTGTGTCGTCATGAGTGAAAAACACATTTTAGATGGGCCTACAACCAGACTAAACACTCTACAGAAAGAACTACACATGACAAATTTATGCTTGAGTGTTGATTTTCACCTATAAGTAGAACAATATTGCTTACTGCCTATGCAACAGTAGCCAGATGTGCGGTAAAAAAACAATCTAACAATATTGTGCTTTCATAGGAAGTTTTAAAGGGAGATATTTTGACATGGCTGGATTTAATTTGGCTGCTTCAGTTTCAGGGTGCTGCCACTGTGCACGTTGCTCAATGCCATGGCTTACTGGGACAGAACAAGAGAGCCATTATTAATGTTATTGGTAACACTTGTGCTACAAGCTAAATTATTTTATTAACTTTAAATGCTTGAAGTGTGTTATTAACTTTGCAGATTACATGTGATATTATTAAAAAGCCAATTAATCTAGTTTACATTCTTAATTTACTCAGTGAGCGTGATGATGGCAGCAAGCGCAAGCCTTCTAGTGGAGACAGATTTGTTTCAGAGAAAGAATAACTGAGTCTATCTTGAACTGGCTTGGTGTCTTTGAAGTCATGTTGGTGAAAGCAAAACCAGCCCGCAATGACCACTCATCATGCTTGTGATCTTCTGGATGTAACCATGTTGTGCTGCTAGATTTTAAAGAAGGTTCATTTGAGTCAGAAAGAGTTTATATGTATGGATTCCAGATTAAAAAAAAAAAAAAAAATCTCAGCGGTTAAGCCTCATTTACACATAAGAATAAATCTGGCTTCAAGTAAACAGACAAGCACCTGTCAAAATACAGACAGACATGCAAAAATACACTGCAATTTATACTGCATATTCACGCTATAATGCAAAGCCATATATTCATGTATAATAACACAGACACTGACATGAGTAACTGCACACACACATGCACAGCTCCCTCAAGTCCTCCCAAAAGCTCTTCCCTCCAAACATTCAGGATTCAAGAATCCCATCTGTACTCAGGAGATGGCAGAGAGCTAAAAAAAAAAAAGAAAAAAGAAAAAAAGAATAATAGCATAAAGTGATGTGGTCCTGTTAGCCACAGTCTGATGACCTCACCACAGAGCTACGCAGCACTCATCTTTTCCCTGCTTCATCTCCATCATACCCCCCCCAAAGACACACACACACACGAGAGAGAGAGAGAGAGAGAGAGAGAGAGAGAGAGACGCTGTCCTCCTCATTTACGTCCCCTGCTGCTGCTCGAGCCTACACATACTACCTGGGGCATGTACAGGGAAGACACAACACTTCACATCACTCATCTACACAAGCCAAATTTAGAACTGGGATATGTGCTCATACAAACTATGAGGAAATACATTTTTGTAAACAGAAAATTACTCAAATGCTACTGTACTGAACTAAAATGTGCTAATAAATAACAATCAACCTTCCAAATCACTAAATCCCAATAAGCCCAGAAGCTAATCATACACGTTTAGATGGTGATCATCATCACAGCAACCAGGGAATTAAAAAAAGAAAGAAAAAAGGGATCATATCCTTAGTTTCCAGATTTTAGACTTCCTGGCCTGGCTACATGGCCCTGCAAACAATCTGACTGGGTGAAGTATTTTTCTATTTCATGCATCAGATATGTTTGAAATAAAGCATTTCAGGTATTTATGGAAGCCAAATAAGTCACCCTGCTTCCCATTCCTCATCATGCAGATTTTGAACTGCTGACCTGTTGGGTTAAGTGAGTAAAGTCAGCCTGGATTCAATAAAAAGAATAAGCAACTGTCCAAGTATTGTAAACATTTCATTTATATGAAACTTATAAATCTCTGTGGGGAAAACCCCGCTGAGATTTCCACGTACTCGCTTTGACATTTGTGGTTGTTGAAAGAAAGATTTACAAACTGTTAGTTTGAAGCACTGAAAACATAAAAATAAAATACGGCGGCAACTAGGGGTGCAGAGATTTGCCCACCACGACAGAATCTGCAATACAAACAACTCCGGTCTCCACACACGTGCTAAGAAATCAGCCATGTGATGCTGTAAATGCCTCAGTAAGACACACATGTCACAGTGTTCAGAGCTCCTGCAGGTAAAGAGTGAACTGGAAATAAAATTGGATTTTATTTTGTGGCCATTATCTAATCATGATGGAGTCATCATATCTATTTTTTTAATGCATGCTTTTATTTGTTTTCTTCAAGTTAAAGAAATGGAAGAATAAAAAAGCCTTAAGTAAACTCTGGCCTGAAAGTCAAGAAGTGCACTAAACTGTAGATCTGAGGAATCTTAAGACTTAAGAATCTTTTATTTGCTCTTTTTAAACCTTCTTTAAGAGGTTTGTAGTGCAGTAAAAATCAGAGAAGGGTTGCATGAATGCGACATGATTTTTGGATGCAAGCTATTATGTGATATTTAGAATCTCCTTATACCGCTATCATTTCCTAAATGTTGCCAATAAAAACAAAGGCAGTAGAATTTTAAGCATCATTTTTGAAAGTTTGACCTTATTTAACTTTGAAGAAGAGGTCAGAGGTCGAAAATAACGTGATATTTAGAATCCAATCCTATACTTTGTGTTGTCAATACAAACAATGGCAGTAAGAAACATAGATTTAAGTACCTCTGTATAGCATAATTATCACTTTGAGTGCCAGATCAGTCTATTGACTTTGAAGAAGCGGTCAGAGGTCAAATGTGACATGACATTTAAAATTTTTATATGGTACTATCTATATCTTGACAATACACTCCACACTTGTAAGAAACATAATTTATGAGTCATAAGGCTTTTTTTGGGGTCAATTTTCAGCATAAATCATTAAGCTGACCTGGACAACCTTTTGGTGGATGTAAGCCAAATTTGAACTGTTAACATGATTCCACTCTACACTTCTACAAAGTTTTGTCAGAATTTATTCAGAACCTTTTGAGCTATTGTGTTCACAGACAGAATGACACATGTGCACGCATGCATGCAAAGGCTTATAAGGTATCTGCTATCTTGCCATGATCAGCTACTGTACATGGCCGCGACTCTCTCTTACATTTGGAGTTTATAATAGTTCTGCTTTATCAGCATGCTGCCACTGCACAGAATCAACACAAAGGGAAACTATAGAAACTGAACAAGAACAAACACAAGAGAAGTGAAGCAGTTCCTGATTAATGACTATGACATTAGTCAGCAAAGTTTCTGTTAGTGATGTCGTATTGCTAACCATTTTGTCGTATATGGATTGAAACCCTTCATATTGGTAAGATTATACAAAAGGAAAAGGCAGCAGCCTGTCCTGCAAAGGGTTTGTAGATGCATTAGAGGCAACTGAAGGAAACTCACAAAGTGAAACAGCCGTGGCATGAACCACTCACTTTCAGGAAGTAAGAGCAACTTTCATTCACACTAGCGGCACTGTGAGGCAGTGCTGCAGGTATAATGCCTATGATCACCAGCTTGTTGAAGCATGTTAGCACGTTTATGAACCAGACCTGAACAGAACTTGTGGTATTACTAACTACAAGCTCAAGGGGGTTCCAAGAGTTAGTGGGATTCATCCCTTGAGTATTTTGAAGGTCTGTAAATAATTTCAAAGCAAGCCATCCAATAGCTCCAGGTAGTTAAGGCTCCACCAGGGAAGATGTTTCACAGCTCATAATATCAGCAGTCATAACAAAGTGCAAAACTCATAGCCAAAGTAATTACTGATGTTGAGTCAGCAACTGGCACATCCCCGTTGAGATGCACTCCTCTGTGAGAACCAGAAAAGTCATGAAATGCACCAGTCCATGACACACACTCACACTTAGAGAAACATGCTCACACAGTCTATCCAGCCAAATCCAGTTCACAGGAAAGCCCATTCCTTTAAGCTATAACTCACACAGGCTCCTCTCTTCCAGTTCTCTGACAATTTAAATCCCATTCTCAGGTCATTTGGACTGTCGGAGGCTGTAAAAGTGCTAGTAGTGCAGTCTGTATGTCTGTCCATCCCAGCATGGCTGTGGTAACACTGCTGGCTATTTCCTATTCGCCATAAGGTAATCATTAGATGTGAGAGTGGGCTGGCAGTAGTCTACATAAAATGGGATATCCTTAAAGATCTTGATCCCTTGCAAGAAATAAGGCGTCTGTCACAGCAACTGATAAATATTTGGACATTAAGTAGATACTGCAGGCAGTAGTAGAAGCCACTGTGCATCGTTCATCAACTTTGCAGGACTTTTTAAGAGCTTGTTTTTGCATTCTGAGTATCACAGTAGCCAGAATAAAAGCAACTTTAAATACTGACTTCCCAAATCCACATGAAATTTGTTAAGCTGCAACAATAACAGGCTGTCAGCAATGCTACATTTGCTACAGTGTGTAATATACCTCATTGTGCATTATAAAGTTACAGTCCACAGTGGTTAACTGCGCATTAGGTAAATGACTAAGGTAAGATTAGACAGAGCACGGATGAGAGGAGCAAAGCTATGCGATTTGGCTGATTATCATAAGGCACAGAATCCTGCCACATAAGCCCAAGGCCTCCTGCTTTCACCTCCATCTCTACAAATTAGCCTGAACTGATGAAGGGATAATGCTGGAAAGAAAAAGGAGAGAGAAAGAGAGGAGAGTTCCTGTGGTTCCCTGTGGCTTCAGACCTCTGTAATCAGCATGCCAAGCTCCTGATGTCTAAATCCACAACTCGGACCCAGACGGCATACACACATACTCATCACATAGGCAACGATACACACGGGTACATGCACACAGACACACACAGAGCGAGCGCCTGACACATGAGCTCTGCGGTGTTCATGTGGAGATTGGCAAAGGAGTATGTCCCAAATAAATGCAAAATGACAGAGTTTAAATTACATAAGCTGTGCGTCGCACAGTGCTGGGGTTGCATAGAATTCGTTAACATTTTTCTGCCTTTTCTGATGAAAGAAAAAAGATGAGATCAGTGAAAGTCTTACCAGAGCCAAACTCGTACTGGATTTTAGAGGCAGACGCTAGTACTGTGACGGTGTGACTTTTTTATAAGAATGACTTCAGCTATTACTAAATTACTGTGACCCAGATATGAGCAGGCCAAATAAATTCATAAGTGCAGTGGGAGAAATATATAATGGAGATACTGTTTTGAAACACATCTTTAACAATCTGTGCTGGAATTTCATTTTCTTTCTTTCTTCTTTTACAAAGACAGAACTTCGTACATTGACATATCAAGCTGAGTACAACAGAGTAAAACATGCACTAGATACGTATAATGCTAATGTTGCAAATGTTTATTGTACCATTTTCATTTATAATGCTTATAAAAGAACACTGAAATATTATTAAGAATTTAAGAAATCTGCAACTTCACATACACTGAGATCTAAATATGCATATGCAATAATCTAATACCAGTGTCCAACCTACATTTTCCTAATTTGTTCTGCGTGTTGGGCAACTTGATGTTTGTTATTCTGCAGCTTATTAAGTGAATTAACATAATTCCTACTTTATGTGCATTGAGAACTGCATCTCAATTTAATGTAGATAAATAAATTGGCCTCAGATGGATGTTCGTAAACGGTCATTGAGCATCTCGCGCAACTCAACATTCATGCCTTCATTTCTGTCTTTTTACTTTGTGAAAAAGGTGAAACCAATATTTTGGCCAAACATCTGTGACATTTATTCGTCTGATAGCTCAGAGGACACATTTGTCAATAACCATGCAAAGGGACAGTGATGCCCTCATTATGATCATCCCATGCTTTAACTAATGACATCTGCTTGTAACATCAGGTGTTTCTTTAATGAACATGCAGCAACATTTTTCACGACTGGCTGCCTGCTCATCATGATAAGCAGCAGTGACATGGCCTGCTTTCATCCTTATGTTATTCACAGGGGGCTTTGTTAAGCTGCCCTCTCTATTTATAGCCAAACTCTGACACAGTGGCAAATGATGTCATACTTGTATGTGTGCCGTGCGTCGTGCCTATGTGCGTACACTTAAATGCAAGGGTATATGAAGCTATTTATCAGCAAGAAAGAGAGAGATCTACTTTTAATATGTAGGCTATGCATTGCTGAGACATGGCTCAGCGTTTTAGAGCTCACAGCTAACTTTATTCAGATGTGAATTACAGATATAAAGAGAGAAGGTGAGATCTAAAACCTTGAGAGACAGAGCAAAATCATATGACACTTCCTGCAGTAGGTGGGAACACTTTAGGCTAATATCTGATAGAAAAAGACCTTTCAGTGACTAAAACCTTGGCTGAATAACCTGTATCTCAGAGCGCCACTATGGGATAAAACTGAGCTTTTGTACATGGCGCTCATGAAAGAAGACTGATAAAGGTAGTCTAATGCTCAAGCAGGGTTTTTAAAGTGATAAGGATTATACGAACTGGAAAACTTGGCAGCTCGACTCTAAGGTATTGAATTAAACCGACGTACGAATACCAAAGTCTCCAAAGGCAGTCTTATTATCACAGGGAGTAGAAGTGGATGCAGTCCAGGCCAATATGTGACTCAGACTGAAGGGAATCTAGCTTAGCTGTCACTAAAGAGTCATTGTTAGAAAGAAATAAATAGCTTGCATTGACTCCCCTCATCTGCTCTTTCTCTATGGGACCTAGTGGTGTGGTTTAGTGGGAGGTTATATGATGTGGAATCTAAAGTGTAATGGATTTTTAAAGAAACCAGTTAGACACAACAGTACTGTAGCCAGCCTTTCCAAAATTCATCTCTGCTGAGTTTTACAGTGCACTATAAGATCAGCAGGACCAGTTCACCCCAAAATCAAATATATTTACTTATCCATCTGGATTGCTATTGGTTTGGTGTGAGGTGTCTAGTGTTGGAGATTTTGGCTGTAGAAATGTCAACATTCCTTTTAATAATATGAAAGCAGATGAAGATTGGTATGCATTGCTCAACCCAAAAAATGTATATATCTGAAAGCTGCAGAAGCATCCCTTTTAAAATTATGACCCAGTTACTTAAAAAAAATCCACAAACCTTATGAGTGCTATCAGGTAGGACCTGCAAAAACTGCATGTGCAAACCGAGGGGAGCGGCAGCTAGTTAATTATTTTACTCTGGAAATCGCGATATGACAAAATTATTGTGACCATGTGCAATTACTGTAACTTACAGTCTCATTGCCTTTGAAATGGTTAATTTGAAGATGAGGAGCAAGCCTGCGACTATGCGCAGTCAGTTGCCATCTTTAAAACAACTTTAGTCCATCAAGATGGTGATAAAGTCAGTTTGCTGACATAATAAAGGCTAAATGTATTTACAGCAAAATATTCTGATATTTACATAAACTGCAGTAGTTCTATGGCTAGGACTACCACTGCACAAAAACATCCCTATATTTATAATTTTAATTACAATTTTTTTTACTATTCTTCCTTATTATTCTTATTTCTTACTATTATTACCAAGCAAGATAACATTTTAATGCAACACTTACATTCAGTAAACTAGGAGATAACAGTACACAGTTGGTACACAGACACAACATGTTTTATTAGAACTGCCCATTCACATGTGGAGTATAACACCAGTAAAGGATGTATTAACAAAAATTAGCTCTGTCTACTGTATACTGCAGTGAGTGGGCCATGCCACCCACTACATATAATCCAGCAGGCTAAATCCTGGCCATCATCAGGCTGGTGCACTGCAGAGATGTTCAGTCACTATTAATTTGTCATTTCTTTATGATACTGGAAGAGATAGGAATGTCTCCTCGAGATAGAGCTGATGTGTACTAAACTGAAAAGCAGAGATTTCAATGTCAAAACAAATTTCCCAAAGTAAAATCAATTATCAACTGCCCATCTTTCAGTGTCCTGCATTTCATCCACAAATCAACACCAGCAATGCTTCATTGCATTTTTACATGAAGCCTTCTATTAAAGTCCAGGAAATACACACAACCAGCCCTCAGCAAATGGCCACCATAAAAAAAAAGTCTGCTCAAGCTTAGGCTGCCTTCAAAGAGCATGACAAAAATGTAACACAGCTGACTGGGATCTCTCATGCGTAGGAAGAGCGAAAGAAAAAAAAAAGGTGGATAAAAAACAACAGCTCTGCTGGGGCTCCCTGTTCATTGAGGTTCACATTACAAGCTACTACAGGACAACATGTGTGCATCCAGTTCATTAAGCCCAACAGACTGTTGGTCTCACTTGACTCAAATAAATCAGAGCTAACATATTCTTGTCTGTGACCTCACAGGAGACAACACAACAATCCCCCCTTAGAGAATAAAATTCAGGATGAGGGACCAGAGAAATCAGAGATCTAATGCACACTTCCTAAAAGGTGAGTATTTCTAAAAGGATATGGCATATTTTTTGGGATTTTTTGGATTTTCCCCCCTTTAGCTTAGCTTTAAATGTATATTAAGAAAAATGGAGGTCACTAGCTGATGAAGACTTAGCATGAAAGATTTTACACATCAGTGCTCCTTTATCTTCAACTGCGCTAGCTCATTTAACAGATTATAGCTACACTCCAGAACACATCCACACAACTGCAATCCCAGCAGTATTACATTAGAAGGAGTTAGCTTAAACTAGAACTTTGCCTTAGATAAGCTGACAGATATGCAAAAGGAGAAAGAAAAAAATCCTGGTAAAGCATATTTATTTGGGAAAATATTTTGTACAGCTACTAAACGGGTTTTCTCTCAGTTCAACCATGAAATGCTCCAGACTGGGAGAAAATTTGACACCTTTAGGTCATGATGCTGCATGAAAAAAAAAAAACTGCTGGAAGCTGCAAGCTTTGAGCTAAAAAGGAGTGTGGCTGCCAGGTCTTTCATATGGAGAGAGACCAGACACTCTAATGATCAAAGTGCATAAAGAGCTTTGAGATAAAATCATTGTGTTATTCGCTCAGCAGTGATGAGCCTTCTGGACTTTTTATCTGGTAAATGTTTGAAAAAAAAAAAACACTGGACACTGTTGACGTTCACTGCCTCCTCAGCAGGGTCACCACATACTAAGTAGTAATAGTAATATTAATGCTGTGTCAGTGCAGGCGTACCTAGCTCCAGAGATAGAACGTGAAAGAGATAAAACTCCTTAAACAGGCTAGTTTGTTCATGTCATATAACCTTTCCCATAACTTTATTCCCTCAATGATCAAGCATTCATTAAATTTATTAATAATAATGAAAGTTGCTAAGCAAATTTCCATTTACTTTTGGATCCTAGGAGTTGGAGGACCCTTCAATGCAGTTTTTTCAATATTGGTGCAAACACATCAAACAGTAGTAAAGTACTGTTCATTGATTTATTTCACATGTAAGTGTCCAAGCAGTTACGTTGTGGACCTTATGCCTCCTGTTTTCACCACAAGCCTCAGCAGCATCAGCTTGTGCCACTTTTTTTTTTGTCTGTTTAATCTAGAGCATTTTTTCCCCCCAGAGCCCATCCTGAGCTCCCCGTGTTGAAGGAGACTGAACACACAGATGGGGCTTGAGCAAAGCCAGAGACATGTTGTATAATACGCATGACAAGCACACACTATGTTGTGCCATGCACTTACAATGCAGAGGTCCACGTGTAGGCTACTGAAAAGCATGTAGTCTGACATCATGTGCAAGCAAACGTCAAAAATGATTGTTAACACAGGCGCGCACATACACAGACAGCAACGAGTCCAGGAAGACAGCTTAGCCTGAAGGGTCCACTGCATCCATTCAGAAGGTCAGACTGGGAAGGACTGATGATGCACATCAGACTGTAAAGGCCAGGAGACCCTGAGGTGCTCCCCTGAGTGCTGTTACCTCAGCCACAAAACAAATTGGCCCAGAACAACAGATGTGGTAAATCCCAAGTTAAAGAGTTTGAAAAGTTGGAGAAATATACAAAAACAAAACAAAACCAAAAAAACCCAGATAAACAGAATCAAAGAATGTACTAAAAATAACCAAGGATATATTGAAATCTTATGCTCAGAAATTCATGATTAAGTACCGATTCGCATATTACTTGGACATGCAAAACCATAAAAGCATCTCATAAATAATTATTACAGTCTGTGCCATTATTTACACGCATAATTCACACTTGTAATTACTTTTTTTTTTGCAGAGTTTAGTTTATGTGATATCAGGCCATGCATTCCAAAGGATGCTACTCACCTGTACCCGAATTTTGAGTTTTCTTCATGCTCTGGGTTTCCAGCTGGAAAGTCGTCAGTGAAAGCAGCGCTTTGGTCTCTGCAGGGAAGCTGCAACTGTCTGTCTCACGCGGTCACGTCGACCACAAATCTGGAGTTGACTTTGTTGCCTCAGTTTCCCTGCACTTGTTCTTTTGCAGAAAGCGCTGAGTGCGTGATGACACTGTGTGACTGCAGGCAGCGCTGATGCAGATATGCCGCTGAGCTCAGTGATGTGCACTTTAGTGGGATGTTGAGAATCTCGAGACCGCACAACCATGTTAAAAGAAATGTGAGCGCACGAGGGGGGCGGGTGGAGAGGTCCACTGACGCGCTTTTACGCACGTATCCAAATAGGAGATAACAGGATCTCTCCAGTGTTGGGCTGCTTACCCGAAGGGAAATTGATTTATTCAGTCACAATATTAAAGAAGTGCTGCAATGATGTAAAATCTATGTGACAAACTCCCCAGTAGTACAAAAGAATCGTGGTGATCACAGAAAGCATTTCACCCAGAAGCGAAATTGTTAATGTTTACGTTAAATATAGGCCTATTTCGTAACGACCAATTATGATTCTACAAAGATAGATTATTATTTAGCACATATGAAAAGTAAATCTCTGATAAATAGATAAGAAGCCGACTTGGCTTGACTGAAAGATTGTTCTCAGAGTGAAAGTTTTAGCACCAAAGAATCCCACATGAAGCTAGACTATCTGTTAAAGCCTTTTGTAATGCTATGGAACCTTTATCGTACCTTTTCATTCCTGTGTAGACTCTGTCCACTATTGGCATTTTAATTATTTATATTGGTGGATTAAAAGGCCCTGAACATTGCAGCAATCACCGATCCTAATCATTATAAACTGAATACAGAGACTCAGTAACGTTACCATGATAACATAGTCAAAGTTAGTCCCATTTTTCATCTTTCCTGAACATGCTTCTTTCTCACACACCAAAACCCTTACACGGCGTCAATCCCGTCTATTTGACTGATCCCTCTGATCTCTTGTATCTTTCACTGTATACATAAAAAAAAAAGACCGCTGGAAGCCTGAAGTATGTTGCAGTAAAATTACTGTCAAATGCTGCCCTCTTGTGGCTTTTTGTGTCACAGCTGGCGATGACACTGCATTGAGACATTATTGCAGCATTCAAATGAACGGAGGCATTTATTTGTCACGTGTTTTTTTTTAACTACTCTTAAAATGCCTGCATGTCTTAGTGATCAGTGTTGTACATACAATTATAGAAGTACATTTGCAAAAAGTATTTGCACACTGCTGGCATGACTGTAAGACAGATCAGCAGAATATGAAAACATGCAGACCAAACTAATAGAAAGCTGAAAAGGTAACTGGCAGCAAAAGTCCGAATGTTGAATTATAGCACTGTTGCTATGCAGGAGCACAACTACTATAGGAACCGTTGGTATAGGAAATACAAGAGGAACAAGATAAACATAATGGTTCTCCCTCCCACAACTTCCTGTGGTTTGCCCGTGTCCTGCTTTCTGCTATTATGACGCACAAATAGACCTAACAGTAAAAGGTTAGTATACTGGGGCTCAAGTTAAGTTCATTATACTATATCAGTCATCAGCTTCAATGTCCTGAATGCTGTGGGAGGTTTGTGGTTGCATTAACAAGCACATGTTGCTATAAAGATGATAACAGGGGTTCTCAAACTTTTGATGAGCAAGTCCCAGTTTAAGAAGCCAGTGTATGATTGATGGCTGCACAGGAAAAATCAATACATTAATCACATTTAATGCATGTAATTTTTTCCGGCAATGAACAAAATTGTATTCATTGTATTATACCCCATAATTAATCTTTCCATGTCAAGTATGAGAACAGAACAGTTTATTAATGTAAACCTGCAAAAGACTGTCCTAACCTGAAACTTGTAAGGATCTGGCAAGTTTTACTTAAACTTTGACTTAATTTTAAAATGTTAATTCAATTTAATTAAATTTTATCTCTATACCACCAAATCACAATAAACAGTTGCCTCAGGGAGCTTTATATTGTAAGGTAACGACCCTACAATAAGACAGAGAAAACCCAACAATCAAAACAACCCCAATAGCAAGCACTTGGTGACAGTGGGAAGGAAAAACTTCCATTTAACAGGAAAAAACCTCCTGCAGAACCGGGCTCAGGGAGGGGCAGTCATCTGCCGTGACCAGTTGGGGGTGAGGGGAGGCAGAAAATGATAATAACTAATGATTAAATGCAGAGTGGTGCATAAACACATAGAAGTGAATTAAAAGAAATACTCAGTGCATCATGGGAACCCCGCAGCAGTCTAAGCCTAAGCAGCCTAACTAAGGTTTATCAAAAAGGAAGGCTTAAAGTTTAATCTTAAAAATAAAGAGGGTGTCTGTCTCCTGAACCCAAGCTGGGAGCTGGACAAATGTATTTTATTAAAACCTGGGTATCTAAAAACAGATATGGAATTCAGCAGTGTGTGTGTTTTTGTGTTTGTGTGTGTGTGTGTGTGTGCTGCATGCTGTAAAAGGTATTGAGAGTGTGAGCTAAAAGAAACTGGAACAGGGTGGATATTGGCTGTTGATGAATGAACAAGCAAGCCAATAACATTTGACTGCAATGCTAATCAAACTCATTGGGACTTTCAGGTGAAGACTCTGAGACTGCCGCAGGGCAGAGGTCACTCTTGGTCATGACTTCATGTGCACTGGATTCTTGCATGGCACTTCTTGTTCCTGTATTGTAGCTACGCCTTTCTTTCACCTGTTGGCAGTAAAACATCTCTGTAAAGATTGTATGCAGATTTTAAAGTACATTCTGTTTATTTAAAGAAACTCTAGGGGAAAGCGTATTAAATTATCATTAATCATGGTTTAAGAAAGGGAAATTATATTTATTTTGAGCCTAAAGCAAAAAAAAGAAAAGGTGGACACTGTATAGATCTGTCCAAAAAGCAGCAATGCTTCTGCAGCTGCACTTTAAGATGCAAACAGAGCATTTAGTGGTACAGTATTATCGGTAAGTCACCACACAAAGGTTTGTAATGTTTAAAGCAGTTATGCACAATTGGGGTGAGAGTGAGAAATGTGAGGTATGCAAAATAACCATTACTGCATACCACAGCTTGCAGAGCTCAATTACATTACCCTACTCAGAAAGCTTTAAGGAACCGAACCCACTCGCTGAATGATCAGCAGCAGGAACATCATGATTAGCAGCATGCTGAGGACACAGATAGTGATGATTAACACCAAAGTGTACAGGCCATCTCGCTGAGGACATGGTGCCACTTCTATGAGAAGTAAATGAAAACTAGTTATTTGCTTACAAATTTTAATGCCGCTATACAAGAAATTTGCCATAATGAGAAGATTAGCACTTCTTTAACTGTACTTTTCCAACAACAAATATGCAACGTGATACAGAATTCTCTGAAACCCTGTAAGAGTGGTAATCTGAAACTAAAAAGACGACTGATATTCTCTGTATGTATGATATAGACCAGTAGTCAGGTAAAGTCATGCTAGAGAAAAGCATTTGTAAATACATTGGTTGGCTATTGCACTTGCAGTCCTCTCATTTTAGATCATTTTACCAAGTGGAAGAAAAAAATATTATAAAAGACAATATTAAAAGCAAAAGCTTTATACATTTTATATACTGCAGCTACTGAAAACACAACAGTTGTTAATACAGCAGCTTTTCATATAGCTAGCAGTATAAGGTGCTACCACTCTTAAATAACACAAAAACATTTGTGGATTATGTCACTGGGTTAAGTTTAGGGTTATGTCACCACTGCATAGGTCAACATTAAAAGTAAGTTTCTATGATAAGTCTTTTTCTTAGACATGTCTGCACTTCTTCACCTTCATGAAATCCAAGATGAGTTTGTGGCAAAGTGTCATCTTGTAGATATATAAATGCAATGCACTGCATTTGGCCAACTGTACAGGATTGTAGGTTACTGGATGTGATTGTAGATCTTTTTAACAAGAAGAAGAACACAAACTGTGTGGACGTTGCACATGACACCCTTTTAAACTGATTCTTTGTAGACACAAGTGTACACACCAGAATCATTCACGGTCACATTGGTGATGGTGACGTCGTGGTTCGCGGGAGTTCCAATTGTCTCAGTTCTGCCACTGTATCCCAAACGCGCTGAAATTTTGCCACGTGGACCGGTGCTGTAGAAATACACTTCATTCTGTTTAGTAAAGTTATGATACAGATACATCCCAGCATATAGCTCATTGCTTCTGAAGCGTCCCTCTGATGAACGCTTCAAAGTGATGTTCTCACCAGGCTTTCTGACAATTGTAGCGCTCTCTGAAAACAGACAAAATATCTGATTAGCAGTAGAGAACATAAGGCATCTGCATTAGCATGGACTTAACATCAGTTTTTCTTTTCCTAGAAGCACTCAGAGAACCAAATCTCAGACAATAACGTGGCATTAATTTAAACCACAGAGTCACTGTGGAGATAAGGACATTTAAAAAAAAATACAAATTAAAAAATATCCCTCTCAGCTGATCTTGTGAACATTTTAAAAATTGTTTTAAGAAACGTGAATGGACGTACGTGAATAGGAACAACAACAAATCAATAATATGGGTGTATCTTATAGGTCATCTATGTCATAGTAGTCTCCAGAGCTTGGATTAACCCAAAACCACTGATTATAATGACCCACGCCTCCTTTCAGACCTTGGCGCATGTGATTATGCACATGAACATCAGTGGGTCACAACCACCCCCAGGGGCCTATGCCCACTGGGGTTTAAATAACTGGGTCTCTCCACCTTTTGCTTTGAGAGCTGAAAAAGCCTTTCGGATGAGAGGTGAAACGTCTTCAAGAGACAAAAAGAAGTTCAGTCGCCTTTTTTTCAAGCTCCAGTGATTAATTTTGGGATACGCCCTCTCAGGAAAAGTGCTTGACTGCTAAAACGTGAGTGCCTTTAATCAACTGCAGAACTGCACGTGGAAGAGGACACAACAACTGTCCTTTCCTACATTAAGGATAAGCCCTGTGCCTGCTTAGGGACAGAAATGGGGTCACAAGTGACAGGGGCTTCAGTACATCACCAGCTACAAATCCAGCAACCTCTCAGCTGCTGACAGTGCTGCTTCACTGACAGAAGAGGTCAACCACTTCTTTGTCCACTTTGAGGTGGAGGCAGCTATATTACATCCACCAGGCCACAGCGGCCATATCCTCATTGTGGAGGAGCATGATGTGAGGTGCGCACTGAGGGCAGTGGATCCAAGGCATCAGTGGATGAGTAATGCTGGACTATATGGAACAGCTTCAGCTAGTAAAAATCTTCAACCAGTCCCTATCCCAGTCCATCATCACACCCTGCCTGAAGTCCTATCATAATTTCAAACCAAAAAATGCCACCATCAGTAGTCTAAATGACTACCATGCAGTGGCATTTATCTGTGGTCATGAAGTGCTTTGAGAATCTGCTCCAAACTCACATCATCTCAAGGCTCCCACTCATGTTAGACACACGCAATGTGTTTACAGAGCTAACAGGTCTGTAGAGGATGTAATAGCCACAACTTTCCAAACTGCCCTGACCCACCTAGAGTAGCAGCAGACAACATTAGGCTGGTGTTTTTAGAGCTGACTACAACAGGAAGAAAATGGACATTCATCATGATGATTCTTTTTCATCAGTGGGGAATGTGTGGCAAGGGTCTTGGACTTCTGGTTCCTGGGTGTGAAGAGGACTTGATTTAGAGTGTAAGCACCACAGTACTGCTAAAGAAGGTGCAGCAGTGACCTTACTCCCCGAGGATCCACAGGAAAAATCACCTCACCCCAAAACCCCACCCCCACAGAACTGTTTATTTGTAACGGGTTTGATCTATTTTATCAGATACCACTTTCAAGCAAAGTAAAAATCTCTTGCTCTTGTTTCAAATGGCAAAACAGGGAGGCACCATCTGAATGACTATGACTTACCAGATTGATGACAGGGCAGAGCATCTCCAAAATGGCCGGTATTGCTTTCTGTTTCTACCAAAAATTGGTCAAAGGAAGTATCACCAGTAAAGAAACAATGGGCACCCAGCAATCACTGGTGTATGTGGAGAGAGAAGGCTGGTCTGTGTGTAGCATTAGATCAGGCAGTGGTCATGCTGGCACCTGCTGTCTTCTGAACGCAGACTCCATAACTGAAATACATAAGGTCTTTAAATTTGACTTTTTAAATTAAATCAAACTGGGGCAGTCATCCTGTGGCTCAACTCAAAAAGTTCCTGTCTGCACTTTGAACTCTGTAGTGCTCCTATAGGTGAAAATTTAAGGTGCCTTTTTGCCAACTTTATATTAAACTTTGAGCATAATCCCACTTGTGATAATTTAAACAATCACTGTGGTGTCACCCATTATTTTTGAATTTATTTTGAGACTTGAACATCATTATTTTGGCTGCTACCATGTTGACTTTTTGGAGCCAGAAGTTGCCATATCAGCTAACTCAGTTGGTAAGGAGTTTCTACAAGCCATAGAAAGTGAAACTTTTTCTTGCATCAAGGGAAAAATGCACTGAAATACACACAAAAACCAAGAGGAGTAATTTGGAAGGGCTAAAAGAAAAACTGGATGTGCATTTAGTAACTCTTTTAATGTCAAGAATATATTGCACAGATCATGTGCATCAAAAGTTGTGGAGAGTATAAACTAAAAAGGTGCTGAAGCAAGATGAATATCAGCTGTACCAGCAGTGTGAACATATGGGCCAGTTTTTTTGTTTTTTTTTCATCACTTGGCAGGCCCAAGGGAACTGTAATGCCTGTGGTCTAACAGTGCACCTCCTGTTAGAAAGAAGTCTGAGAATTAGGTCAAACTGAGATACAAAAAGCAATTTTTTAAAATATTATATAGCTTAAGGCAGTTTTCTTAAAGTTCAATTTAAAAGAAACTGAGTCATCCAATAACAACAAAAGAAGAAAAAAATCAGTCAATGTTTTAGAAGAAATTTGTAAGAAATTAAAGATGTTACAAATCTGGTCTTCATAGGCTGACTGTTACACAGTATTCTTTGTTATATTCTACACATTATTGTTATATTACAGAGCACAAATCACAGAGCAGGTTTGGAATCAATAACAAAGCACATGAGCAAAGAAAACACACACACACACACACACACACACACACACACGCACAAACAATGCAACTGCTCAAAAACATGTTAGCCATTCCTGTTCTAATAAACAATCTAAACTATTATCATCTGGTCTCAACTGCACTCTGAGTTCTTCTCTACATTTTTTTTTACCATTTAAAAAAAATGTCTAATTACCTCAGGTTATTGTGTATGAATGCTAACAGACTAGTATTAACTAGTCATGTGAAAGATCTGCATGCAGATAAATAAACCACTCATCCTCCCCTCATGCAACCCTCCAAAATAATATGACATGAACCAGAAACACCAATTGTGTTCATGGTAAACCCTAACAAATAATAATTAACAAACAATAATGAGACTGCCTATGTTTCTTGTGATCATCTGAACTCTAAGTATTCACCAGTAATGACCCTAACTCTATCAGAATATGTAATTCTTGTTCTTTTATAAATGCTCTCTCAAGTCCTGGTAATTGGGGACAAAACAAATTCTGAATTTGATTGAAATCACCTGATCCAGTGTAAACAAAACAAAACAAAACATTAAAAAAAACCACTTCAGAAATGAAGAATATTTCAGTATATTTCTAATTGAACTCATAGGGGTTTTGTGATGACTTCTCTGGAGCTGCAGCAGGGTACACATTGGTCTTCATCATAACTTCATACACATAATCACTGGATTCTTGCAGGGAATTTCTTGCTTTTCTCTTGCAGCTACTCCTCTGTTTCACCTGTCAATAGCAAAACACCACCGTAATGATTGTCTGTATATATAAAATTGTATGACAGTTTTTGCAGATTTAAAAGGACATCCAGTAAATGTCTAGAAAGTTGCATTGTTTTTGACAAATGTAAACAATAAAAGGAGCTTTCAGTGGTCACACTGAAAAAGTAAAGCTACTGAAGATGTCTGCACAGCAAGTGCAAAGCCTAGTGGAGTTCTTAAGAGGTGGAGGTTACAGAGGACGAGTGTGGTAACCTATCATTAACTTTGGCTTTTGTAACAAATGAAAATTTTTATTTTTTTATTTTTATCTTAAGCCAATAGAGCGCAAAATGTGAACAGTGTACAGCTTTTCAAGCAGCAGCAGCAGCACTTACACAGTTGCACTTCAAGATGCAAACCAAGCTTTCAGTGGTTTTAAATTTAATCAGCATGTCAGCGCAAGAACGTTTACAGTTATACGTAGTTGTGTGTGTCGAGGCTGATAAATATGTACGTGGACAATATCTGCAGACACGCAAGACAACCACTGCTGCACACCATAGCTTGCAGAGCTAGATTACCTTACATAATAGAAAGGCCTGAACTAACCCTCTGGATGATCAGTAGGATGAAGATTATGATGAACAGTGTGCTGATGGCACAGATACTGATTATTAATACCAGGGGTAGATGTCTCTCCTCTGCAGCGGTCAAGTGCGTTTTTTGTCTGGAACATGGACCTGTGCGAACTAAAAGAAAACAAAGCTGCAGTCTTCATGCAGTTGCACAAGAAACTAACCATCCTTTAACTGTACTGTTGTAGCAATAAATGCGCAATGTGATGCAGATATCTCCAAAGACATCAAGAAGAGATCACCTAAAACTAAAAGGAAACTTGGTATTCTCTTTGTATCATATGCGGAAATTCACAGGGAATTTATATATTTTACAAAAGCAGGAATGCAAAAGTCATCAAAATCTGGCTAATAAAAATTACTTATCTCATCTTAGTTTTTAATACAACAGCCTTTCATATGACTTTTATTCAGCAGTACTACTTAGAGTATTACCGGTCCTAAATGCCACATCAATAGTTTTGTGTTATATTTGTTGAGTTAAACTCCACTGGAGACCACATGACCACAACCATAAGAGATGTATGGTTAACATAAGTTTCTTTGTTATTACCTCCACTAAGGAGACATTTTTTTGGTACCATTTGGCTGCGTGCCTGCCTGCACGTGTGCGTGCGTGTGTGCGTGTGCGTACAAACAATAGCTCAAAAGTTTGAATAAATTCTGATAAAAATTTGCCTTACAGTCCACCAAGGTCTTCAAGATGAGCTTCATTATTTATTGGTTGAAAATTGACAAATAGACTTAGAAACTGTGGTTTTTACAAGTCTGGCACGTACTGTCAACAAATAGAAAGTACCCTATAAATATTTAAAATATAATGCCACATTTGACCTCTGACCTCTCCTTCAAGATCAATAGATTGTTCAAAGTGATAATAATGATATATAGAGTATTTTAAATGATGTTTTTTTAATGCTATTGTTTGTACTGACAACATACAGGAAAATAGGGAATGATATGGAGGGATTCTAAATATCACATTATTTTGGACCTCTGACCTCTTCTTCAAGGTCCAATAAGGTCAAACTTTCAGTAGGTGAAACTTTCATAAAATGTCTTTTATCTTTAAAATCCAAATGCCTTTGTTAGGCTTAGCAACATTTAGGAAATGATACTGGTATATGGAGATTATGAAAAAATCACATTATAGTTTGCATCCAAATATCATGTCATTTTTGACCTCTGATCTCACTTTTACATTTCACATCTGCCTTTAGAAATCTGTTGTATTATAAGATTATATAATGAGCTCAAGTTATTCATGTCCAGTTATGCACAGATCAGTACCTATTATCCATTACCTACTCCTACATAATCTTTTTGTAATTTAAGTAAACATCTGTTATGCTACCCTTATCTGATTTTTACTGCATTACAAGCGTATTAAAGTATGTTTTAAAAGAACAAAGAAGACAAAATATACACATACAAAATACAACGGTATTCCCTTAAAAGCAAATACTGCCCAGACAGCAGGCTTCCTTGAAAGGGGCATGAACTGCGCAAGCTAATTTGCAACAGTGAAAACATCTGTATGCAGAGCATTGCACTTGGCCAATAACAGCATCGGGAGTTATTAGATAAGCTGTAAGTTGAGAGAACTGAACTCACCTTTAGGATGCTCAGTAGGATTATGATTGGCACCAGGTAGGCGTCTCTCCTTCGTAGTGGTCTGGAGCCCTCCTTGTTTGGGATAAGCTTGCCTTACTGTATGGAAAAAAAGACAAATACAGGGTACACCAAGTGTGTAGTTTATACAGAACTGCAATACAAGTTGATACATTTATGGCACAGCTTTAACTGCACTGTTCCAATAATACATTTTCAATTTGATATCAAATTCTTCACAGTCCCGAAGGAGAGGCCATCTAAAACTCAAACAAAGAGGGATATTCTCTTTGTACTTATTACTTAGAGAAGCACAAACATTAAAATACTGGCAGACAGTGTCACCTATGATATTCCTTTCAGATCATTTACAAACTGGAAGAGTAATAAAACATATAAAAGACTATATCCAAAGAAGTGCAATGTTGATAAAAACAGAATGCAATGATGTGAATCTCATATACCCATATTTTATTTACAACAGCACAAAGAAAACAGATGTTTAAAATGAAAAGATTGCACTATTTCATGAAAAGTATTAGCTTTGAACTAGATGGCAGCAATGTGTCTCAAAAAAGTTGAGAGAGGGCAGCAAACGCCTCGAAAGGTAAGTGGTACTAAAATTTACATCGGTAAATAGTTACTGTATGCGTGCAGTGCACTGCAATTAATCGACTTGACAGTATTGTGAGTTGCTGGACAAGGCTGTGAAGCCAAGAAGAAAAAACACACCTCTTACAAAGACTGTGTGGACATTGCACTTGACACTTGTGTCAAATGATTCTTTGTAGTCACAGGTGTAGACACCAGAATCATCCAGGGTCAGACTGGTGATGGTGGTGGTGATGTCGTGGCTCATGGGAGTTCCATTTGTCCAAATTCTGCCTTTGTATTTTGATCGCACTGTTATTGTGCTATTGATATGGTTGCTATAGTAATATACCTCATTCCGTTCAGTAAACTCATGATACAGATACATCCCAGCATATCTGACATTGCCTTGGAGGCATCCTTCTGATGAACACTTCAAAGTGATGTTCTCACCAGGCTCTTTGACAAATATAGTTCCCTCTGTTGTAAAAGAGGCAGAATGTCTCATTAGTGAGTGTAACATAAGTCACATTAACACTGGCTGAATATCAGTTTTTCTGGAGGCACTCAGAGAGACATCAAACATTATTGTGACATCGGGAAACTTGTTACAGAAATATGAACAGAATAAACAAAAGAAAAAAAACAACAACTTCTCAGCTGATCTTGTTGTAAGCAGACTCAATCAGAACCTAAAAAATATTTTAAGAAAAGTAAATGGACATACCTGAAACGGAATAAAAACAAGTCATTACTAGGACCCAACACAGTCGCGTCATCATCTCTGCAGCAGTGACAGCATATACTGCTTTTGTGTCTCACACTCTGTATTTGTGCACAAACATGAGAGACAGCGAGCAGTGTTTCCTGTCTGTTTGTTGTGGACTGATGATGTGTGCATCCCGTGAGATAAAATAATCCATTTCATTGATTTACCGGTAGGATTACTGATATAGTGATATGATATTTAGATTTTAAAGCTTTATGCAACACAGTAAAAATGTGTACATGAGAAGAAATGTGGTTAAAAAAAAAAACATAAATAAATTATCGAATTCTTGCGACTGTATTACATCTGTGAAATTTCCATTCCAGACAAGATCTGTAAGATTTGGGGAGTGCAGCCTATTTGTGGTGTGAAACGTTCACTTTAATGAAGTCTTAAGTCCTGTAAAACAAATAAAACTGCAAACATTACATAATAAGTAGGAATTCAATTTCAATTGTTTTATTTGGGATTTCTGAAATAGTGTCTATTGCCATATTGTAGTTATTTTATACAGGTCCTCTATAGGAAACATCAACAATAATGACTGTAACTTTGTCTTTCGGCTGCTCTCTTTTCGGGATTGCTATAGCAGATCGTCTGCCTCCATCTCACCCTATCCCTTGCATCCTCCTCTGTCATAGCAACCTGAAGCGTTGGGGATTCTCAGAGATCTTGCTTCTTTATGCAAACCACTTGAACTTTAGGACTTTCAAAACAGGAAAATTAGGAAAAAAGGAAATTTAGCGACTTTCTCAGAAAAAATAATCATATAGACACCTGTATCAAGGATTCTGCTACCCATGGGTTATCTTCATTAGGGAGCCAGATAGAGAATTCAGAGCAGGCAAATAGTGTTTTGGGTTTTTTCTGAATGAAAGAATGGATACCTTTATTAGTCCCACAATGGGAAAATTACAGTTAACAGAACGCCCATCCAAGAAATACAAACAACAGAACAAACAGAGGAGACAGGTGTCTGAGGTCGTGCAGCCGTTTTACCGGCGCTACCTTTTCACTGTGCACACACTCTTGTGTACAAACAAAAGCCATGCACTGTTAAAACCCAGTGTGACAGAGGCAGGTGTTTAGCCTGGCATAGCTGTGGCTGCTCTGCGGTATCTGTGTCTCAAGGTCCCAGCCTGCTAATACATAAAAAGAAGTAGCTGATCAGAAGATATGCACCGATAACACTCAACTCCACCTGGCACCGCTCTCTGAACTACTCCGCCCCACCTCTCCTCCTGCAGCTTAGCCCAAAACCACACCGCACAGTTGCAACATTTTGTGTGGTAGTAGCGCGTGGATTCTTTGTCAAAAGACAAAACACTCAGTGAGAGACAAAACTTTTTCTAAGTCGAAGTAAAGCGCTCCTTATGTGTGATAGCACACCAGCGGTTGTGTGGGTGTGCAAACTGCAGGCAGCTTTAATATATGAAAACACCTGAACAAAGACACTCAAGGCTTTTAAAAAAATAAATTACTGGAAAAGATCCAAAATAACAATTAACTGATCATATAAACAAACAAACAAAAAAAGAGTATTTCAGGGTAACTTTCCAGACAGTGAAATGCTGCACTGACAAACAATCAAACATACAGTGACATCTATTATGAGAAGTGGACGTGTGAAGAAATGCTTCTCCTGCTTAGCTGTCAAAGGCTATAGTTACTGCATGGACTCAACAAAATTGTGTTATTTGCGTACAAACCTTTCCTCAACCAAGGAACTCAAATCAGAAGTGCGATGTGGTTGTTTTAAAAGGCACTTGGCCTGTAACAGCACCCTGCCTTACAGTTGATCTTGGCTTGATTCAAAATGAACAAGGATGTTTTCATAAGCTCGAGATTTCATTGTTTACATGGAGAGTTTGTGTGAATAAAGATCAAATTGTTTGTCTGCTAAAGTGTGAGTGAGCTAAAGTGAGAGAGCGTGAGCATTTAGACTTTTGATATGTATTTATTTAATACATGAAGGTTAGTAAAGGTCTAACAAGTGCTGTCCCATATTTTCAGCCTTGGATTCCACATTCTTAAAACTGAAAAAAATAAAAAATGTGTATGGTTAAACTTTAAGGAAAAAAAGGAGGAAAAGAAAGAGAAAGATAGAGTGGGGGGAGGGGCTTGGAAAAATAATGAAATTGTAGGACTTAATGATAAAATCACTTGGCTAAATCACCAAGGTAACTTATGATAGACAAATAACCTAATCATCAGCAGGTTATATTCCGGGTTTTGAATCAGCTACAAGCGCCATGTTTTCACTGTTTTCACTGATTCTTTTATTTACAGCATGTTTTTAGGGTTAAAAAATTAAAAGATGTACTTTTTAATCATAGTATAGCATCAAATCCTGCTTCGTATACCCTGGGTTTCCGTCCTAATGTGGTTTGCCGGATGCGGCGGACCTGTGTTCTTGGTTACAGATCCACAGGTATGAATCGTTTCCTCCTGACCAATCAGTTCGCCAGAAAATAGCGCCATCATTCCTGGATGATCCCTCGGACCTCTGTGTGCACAGAGGATAATGGTCACAGAGGCGTAGTGCATCGGACAGCCTGACATTTCACATTTTAGTTATTTGTTTCTAAGGCTATTTCACCACAGTTGTAACTTTTACATTGATTATTTAACTGTAACTGAGCACTGTGACCATCTTCATCACTACTTACAACTCTCCCCTCCCTGGATGAGTCTTCTCGCTCTCGTCTTCATTTTTGTCCTGTGGGATCATTCGCTCTTTCGAACTGACACCTTCTATACTTATTCTCTTGTGGATTTCAAATCACGCCCTTTCTCACGGAGTTAACATCAGAGCTATTGATTTGACAGCTCAGGTGCAGCGCAGGATTCATAACAGTCAGTTTTGTGACTGAAGTCACAGGACAAATTTGTGTGATGAATGATTTCATGAGTGTTTTGCACCTAAATAACATAAAATTTGTCATTGCATATTGTAAGTTTAAGGCATTCCGATCTTTTTGAGTCTCAATAATTGTATAATTTTGACAGATATTTCAAGACTGTATGACTACACGTTCTTTATGGGCCTATTTCTATATTTGACTAGTGTTGTGGCCCCCTTGTGGCGCTCTGAAAGGGAAACTCCTACAAACGGGTGTAATAACGTCAACTGTGGACAGGTATTTTGGTGGTTTACCCTGCCTCTTGCTCTATGCCAGCTGAGACTGGCTCCAGCCCCCTGCAACCCTGAAAAGGATAAGTGAAAGAAATAGATGGATGGACCTTAATGTATACATATTTGTAGAAGTTTACCTTTCACTCGGGAGGAGAATATTTAAGCGAATCATACAAAAGTCAGTGTCAAAACTTTGGCTCCGCCCGATACCTGCAGCCTGCAGAAATAAACAACACACTGTGGTCACCTGTCGGTGAATAGTGTTTTTTTTATCTTCTACACATTGTACAGGTTAGCTGTTATTACAATTACAAATACAATTATTACACAATCCACAACAATTTCTGTCAGAAGAATTATCCTTTATACCAAAACCATATTTTTACCGTATTATTTTTGTTAGGACACAACTCGCTCCCTCCCTCATCATCGATTCCAGTGTGCTTGTTTTTGATCCGCTGCCCTTTGGAGGTAATTATTAAAATGAACCTACATCTTTGTATTGTATATTAGTGCAGGGTTAGTAGATCACCCAAAGAACTTCTAATTTCTATGGCCACATTCATGCAAATGCATCGTGGCACAAATTTGCCCTATGGCTTTGTGGCAACACTGACTTCACGCCTTTTTGGTAAACCCCAACAGTAGCTTTCTGATGCCAAAAGAGAGTTTGGGCATCAATAGTACCGTATCAACCCAATAGTACCATATCACCCCACAGATCACTTTGCTCTGCTGGTTTACTTTTGGTTCCTAGGGTATTTAAAAAAGTAGAATGGGAGGCAGAGCCTTCAGCTTTCAGGCTCCTCTCCTGTGGAAACAGCTCCCAGCTTGGATCCAGGAGACAAACACCCTCTCTATTTTTAAGATTAAAACTTTCCTTTTTGATAAAACCTTTAGTTAGGGCTGGATCACATAACCACTAACACTTCCTTATTTATGATGCAATAGGCCTAAGCTGCTGGGGGCTTTCCAAAATGCACTGAGTGTTTCTTCTTCTTCACTCACCTGTTTTCAGTCTCTATGTGTTTAGACACCACTCTACATTTATTCATTAGTTATTACTCTCTGCCACTCTTCCACAGCACATTTTTTGTCCTGTCTTCATCCCCTCACCACTCTTAACCGGCTGGCACAGATGGCGTCCCCTCCCTGAGCCTGGTTTCGCCAGAGGTTTCTTCCTGTTAAAAGGGAGGGGGGAGCCAAAAGGGAGTTTTTCTTTCCCACTGTTGCCAAGTGCTTGATCATAGGGGGTTGTTTGATTGTTGTTTTGTTTTTTCTGTATTACTGTAGGGTCTTTGCCTTAGTAATATAAAGCACCTTGAGGTGACTGTAGTTGTGGTTTTGCACTATATAAATAAAACTTAATTGAACTTAATGTATGCTTAAATCCAAACCCTGTTCATAATCTTAAAGAAGGGATGTTTTATAACTATATACTGAATGTACAAATGTCCATATTTTTATATCCAGTAGAGGGCACTATAAGCATATACATGTTCTTAAGCATGTAAATAAACATGTACTTCACTTACTCTTAGGAAATAGAATTGTTGCAGAAGATTGTGGGTCAGGTGAAACCCTTAGGTTCCCCTGATGACCCTATTCCTCCCCAGCTATTTAAAGAGCTTTTTTCCTCAGTGGGTCTTTTTATATTTACACTTCTAAAAAGCAGTTTGTTATCTGGTGTTGTCCTTGAGAATTTTAAAAATGCAATGGTACACCCATTTATTAAATACCAGATTTGGAATTGAATTGAATTTTAGGCCCATTGCTAAACTGCTGTTTATTTTTAAAATCCTTGAGAAAATTGTTTGTGTTGAGTTAATGCATTTTTTTTTTAGACCACAACAATATTGAGGTACTGAGTCGGTTCTTTTAAGAGTTTTTAATTATATACTTTCAGCTACTGACTCTGGTCACTGCATTATTTTGGTGATTTTAGATCTGACTGCCGCATTTGATACAGTGCTCACAATATTTTATTTTTTCTCGTATGCCAGTCCTCCTTAGCCCTCAAGAACAACAGTTACTGCATGGGGTCAACAAAGTTGTGTTATTCATAAATATATGAAATAAAAATATTTACTTAGTCAACTAAGTCATGTCAGAAATCTTAATCTTGGTGAAGGGTCTGGTGTGATTGTTTTATAGTCATTCTGCCAGAAAAGTGTCCCCTGTCTCAAAGTGGATCTTGGCCTAATTCAAAATCAGAAGAACTTCTGTGAACAAATTTCTTACAGTTTGCCTGCTAAATCACAATACATATAATACAATAATGGTTTGACACCATCTTTTCAATAGAAAAATTACAAAGACTGTAACTTAAAAAGAGTGTACTGTAAAGAGTATAGAGAAAGCAAACAATGAAGTTTTGATTTCAGAATTTTCCAGTACACTGTCTGTAATGTGGTGCTCCCTGTAGAAAGAGAGACAGCAGTCCATTAGAACTTTTGATACTATTTATGCCTATTAAGGAAAAATGACTGTCAAGTGTAAAAATTGAGTTTAGGGCAGGAAAAATTCAGGGCAACACAGTACAGTTTGTTAATTTATCTGTCCACTAACAGTGTAGATCATTGGTCAATGATGAGCATGCAATTCAAGTGAATTTGTGAACCAAATTCCAAACATTGCTGTAAAAAACATTCTCAAAAAGATTTAAGATCATATCAAACCTTTGATTGGTGAGACAAGCTATTTATTATCTCAAAGTATTACTGATCTTTTGAAATAGTTTCAGTTATAAAAACAAAAAACAAAAAAATCAAGCAAAGGACTTAGAAGACTTTAAGTTACTTATAGACAGATAAGACCGAATAGAATCATCAAACACCACTGTCATGATCTGTGGATTTTGTTGTGTTTTGAGGTTTCAAGAATTTTTAGTTTGCTTTTAATTGTTATTCTAGTAGCTTTAATTTTGTTTACTATTGTTGGCTGAGTTTTTGTTTCTATGATTATTTGAGCGTTCTGAGTTCTGCCAGAATTGTTATTCTGTTTCAAGTTCATTGCAAATGTGGCTGGCAAGTGCTTATAATAGTAACCGTGCATGTCATGGTGTGCTGGAGAAGGAAGACTTTCTGGACTTGGTTGACCCAGTCTCTCCTGAAGTAGCAGATGGGTACTGGAGGGTGAAAAGTGCTGCACGTTCAGCATGTGTGGAAGCAAATACTCAGGTGTGCCAGAAGTTCAGGGAAGCCATGGAGAAGGCCGCAAAGAAGTTCTACCAAGCTGTCTGGTGACTCTGAAAGGGAAACCAGGTCTTGTCTTAGGCTGTGTTTAGTTGGGGGAGGAGAAGTGCTGCCTCAGATGTATGGAATACCCTGCTTTAACCTGCTGCCACCACAATCCAGTTTAAGATGGATGGATGGATGGATGGATGGATCCTAAGACATCAGTAATTCTAGATGTGTTCTGCTATGTCATCAGATGCAATTCCTTTAATCAGATAAAAGTCATCAATTCATTTTGACTAAAAAAACCTCAAAACAACAACAACAACAAAAAAAAAAGAATAAACAAAAAAGGGGTGTGTACTCACATTGAAATTGCCTTCTATAGAACAACAGTGCAATCAGCAATTCTGCAATCAGCAATCCAATGCCCACCAAAAAGGCAACTATCCTGGGGTTGTCACCTAACCATGGGGCTCCTCCAACCTCTGAATAAAAAAAAAGTATACTATGGTAATGGCAAAGGAAATTTGATTTATATAGCACATACATTCATTACACCTAAACTCAATAAGATTAACATAAAAAATAAAAACATAAAAAAACTTACACACCTTCCTTACTTTTTGTGCTTATTGGTTAACTAAATCTACTAATCATCTATTAATCACTCTTACTAGTTAGTAATATTTGCACTTTCATTTTTCATTTTATGGTATATAAACTTGACTGCAGTCCTGACCTCAAGCCCACTGAACACTTGTGGGATCAGCTTGGGTGTGCTGTTTGGGCCAGAGTGACCAACACAACCACATTGGTTGACTTGCAGCAAATGCTGGTTGAAGAATGGGATGCCATCCCATTTACAAGAGGCTAAGATATTACCTCAATACTATGAAACTGTCTGCCCCTCCTTCACCACCATGCAGGTGCAGCAGGAGCTCTCCAGTCTTAAGAGGAGCAAAGCCAGTGGTCCAGATTACATCAACCCTAGGATGCTGAGAGCATGCTCTGGACAGCTGGCAACTCCCCTGTATATCATCTCTTCAATCTATCGCTGAGACTGAATTCAATTCAATAGCGCCAAATCACAACAAACAGTTCTTTACATTGTAAGGTAAGGATTAAAATTATTAATAATTACTGCAATAATTACAGCGAAAACCCAACAGTCAAAATGACCCCCTCTAAGCAAGCACTAGGTGACAATGGGAAGGAAAAACTCCCTTTTAACAGGAAAAACACTCTGGCAGAACCAGACTCAGGGAGGGGCAGTCATCTGCCATGACCAGTTGGGGCTGAGGGGAGAGAGACAGGACAAAAGACATGCTGTGGAAGAGAGCCAGAGATTAATAACTAATGATTAAATACACAGTGGGGTATGAACAGGGTAAAAAAGAGGTGAATAAAAAGAAACATTCAGTGCATCATAGGAACCCATCCACCCACCCACTACCCACTCCCCCAGCAGCCCAGGCCTATTGCAGCATAACTAAGTGATGGCTAAGGGTCACCTGATCCAGCCCTACTACAAACTTAATCAAAAAGGAAGGTTTTAAGCTTGATCTTAAAAATAGAGAGGGAGTCTGCCTCCTGAATCCAAACTGGGAGCTGGTTCCACAGAAGAGGGGCCTGAAAGCTGAAGGGTCTGCCTCCCATTCTACTCTTAAGTATCCTAGGAACCAAAAGTAAGCCTGCAGTCAGAGAGTGAAGTGCTTTATTGGGGTGACATGGTACTATGAGGTCTTTAAGATAAGATGGGGCCTAATAATTCAAGACCTTGTTTGTTAGGAGAAGAATTTTAAATTCTTTTCTGAATTTAACATGGAGTCAATGAAGAGAAGCCAATATGGAAGAGATATGCTCTCTCTTTCTAGTCCTTGTTGGTATTCTAGCTGCAGCATTTTGGATCCGCTGAAGGCTTTTCAGGGAAAATCTATGGAATGCTTTCTAATAATACTGCCTAAGGGAAGCATCTATATTGCAATTAAATTGAACCTAGCACAGAACCCTGTGGCACTCCATAATTAACCTTAGTGAGTGAAGAAGACTAACCATTTACATGAACAAATTGGAGTTTATTGGATAAATATGATTCAAACCACTGCAGTGCCGTACCATTAATACATATAGCATGCTCTAATCTCTGTAATAAAATGTTATGGTCAACAGTATCGAAAACTGCACTGAGGTCTAACAGGACAAGCACAGAGAGGAGTCCACTGTCAAAGGCCATGAGAAGATCATTTGTAACCTTCACTAATGCTGTTTTTGTACTGTGATGAATTCTGAAACCTCACTGAAAATCTTTAAATTAACCATTTCTCTGAAGATGATCAGTTAGCTGTTTTACAACTACTCTTTCATGAATTTTTGAGAGAAAAAAAAGATTGGAGATTGGCCTATAATTAGCTAAGACAGCAGGGTGTCTTGGTGGTCTGGGAGCAGACACTGTCTCTATGGGGATGGGGTTTGGGGGGATGGCAGGAAGAGAGAAACTGCAGAAGGGTGTGTAGGACAGCAACTCTGCTTCTTGTGCTCAACCCTGGGTAGTCAGGTTTTAGATTTCTAGAAATGAGAGCTGCTCCATCCAAAGTGGGATGGATGCGGCCTCTCCTAACAAGACCAGGTTGTCCTCAGAAAGTTTCCCAATTGTCTATAAAGTCCACATTGTTTTTTAGACACCACTCAGATAGCTGGCAATTAAAGGAGAATATGCGACTAAACATGTCACTCCTGGTCCAACTGGGGAGGGGCCCAGAGAAAACTAGAGTCCAACATTGTTTTTGCAAAGTTACACACCAATTTAATATTAACTTTAGTGACCTCCAATTAGGGCAAAAGTGTGTCATTGCTGCGAACTTGAATTATGGTGATGATTTCTTAAATGTTGCCTGCTCTGGCCCCTGGAAGACATTTGACTATGGTTGCTGGTGTCGCTAGCTTCACGTTTCTTAAAAGAGAGTCACAAATAACCAGAATTTGTTCCTCGGCAGGTAAGGGGAAGATGGTTAGAGATGTTAAGAAGGTGCCCATCTTCTGGAAGATGTCCTGCATTGTGCCAGTGCCCAAGAAGAGTCACCCTGGTGGTCCAAATAACTACAGACCTGGAGCTCTGACATCGCATGTCATGAAAACCTTTGAGAGACTGCTTTTGTAGCACCTTAGAACCTTCCTGGCACCTTTTTTTTTTGGACCCACTTCAGTTTACATATCTTCTTCACATCAGGGTGGAGGATGTCCTCATCTTCCTGACACTCAAGGAACTCTCTCACCTGGAGAAGCAGGGGATTACTGTGGGAGTCATGTTCTTTGACTTCTCCAGTGTTTTCAACACCATTCAGCCCTGCCTACTGGGTGAGAAGTCACTGGCGATAAAGCCTGCACCCTGACAACACCTCCTGGAATACTCACTACCCCACAGTACGTCAGGGTGGATGGTCAGTGATCAGCAACACAGATGAACCCCAAGGAACAGTACTAGCACCATTGCTGTTCACTGTCTACACCTCAGACTTCCGCTTCAACTCTGGCTCCTGCCACCTCCAGAAGTGTTTTGACTACGTGGGATGCATGTCTGATGACAACAAGGAGTATGGAGGGCTTCATCTCATGGTGCAACAATAACCATCTGATGCTTAACATCAGCAAAACTAAGGAGCTGGTGGTGGACTACCAGAGAAACAGAAGTCCTCCGGTCCCTGTTTGCATTAAGGGAGAGGGTAGATTCCTACAAGTACTTTGGGGTGCATAGCAGCAATAAACTGGACTGGACAAATAACACTGATGCCCTGTATAGAAAAGGACAAAGCAGTATGCTCCTGCAGAAGAGGCTGAAGTTGTTCAGTGTCTGCATCAAACTACCGAAGGCCTTCTACCAGCCTGCAGTAGCCAAAGCCCTCTTCTACGCTGTAATGTGATGGGGCTATGGCATCAAGATGAGCGAGGCCAACAAAGTGAACAAGCTGGTGAGGAAAGCCGGCTTTGTAGTGGGTCTGGAACTGGACACTGTGGAGTTGGTGACTGAGAGGAGGATGAAGGACAAAAATGACAATCCCTCTCACCCACTATACAAGGAACTGTGGCTGCTGGGCAGCTCCTTCAGTCATTGGCTCATTCCACCAAAACACTGTACTGAGTGCTTCAGATGTCTGTTTGTGCCCAGTGCCATCAGGCTGTATACCAGCATCAGCCCCACACCAGAAGGCTAATTACATTACACAGACTCCATATAAAAATGCATACCCTATGTCGTAATCATAACTGACATTATCATGATAAAAACTGTTTTTTATTATTATCATAACTGTCATCATTGTTACGGTTATCATAACTTTTATTATTGTTATTATCATAACTGCTATTATTATTATTGTTGTTAATTACTATTATATTATAATATCATTATATGTACACCTATAGGCTACACACTGTTGTAATCAAAAGTAAGATACTCATAAGAGTCGAAATGTGCAAATGTTGTACTATTGTTTATTTTTGTTGTCACCTCTTATCCATGTGTCTGTCATGGTCCTGGGCGTTTTGCCCAGCGTTTTGTGTTTAGTTCTGTTTCCATTGAGTTTCATTATATCCTAGTTTGTTTTGGGTTTTGATTATTCATCTTAGTTTCCTGTCTTGTTAGTTTTGGTTTAGTTCCTTTTGTCCCTGTGTCCCCTGTGTCTCTGTCCTGTGTTTGTGTGTTTCCTGTTTTATTTTGATAGTCCTGTGTTACTGGTGCTTTGTGTTTAGTTTTGCTTCCCCTTGTCTCGTCTGGTTAATTACATTAAGCTTTGCCCCTCACCTGTTGCCTGTTCCCTGATTACATAGTGTGTATTTAAGTGCTCAGTCTGTGTCTATTCCTTGTTGTGACCTCATCATTGTGTTCCTGCTGTGTGATTTTCTGTCTGTGAGTGAGTTTCTGTTTTCCGTGTGTTTGGCAGCAATAAAGCTGAGAGTTTTTTGTGTTTAAGTCTGTCTCCAGAGTCTACATCTTGGGGTCCTACTCTGCCTGCCACAACAGTCCATGACAGTGTCACTTTGTACATCTGTTTATGACTTATACATCCACTACTAGTGGGTGCAGTGTGTACTTGTTCTTTGAAAATAGTTTTTGATGATCTTTACTTTTTATATATAGTTTAATTTTCTATACAACTGCATCATAATCTATGTATCCTGCATGTTGCCCCATACTTGAGCTTCTGTGACAGCTGAATTTCCCCCTTGGGGATCAATAAAGGAATATCTCATCTCAAGTCATTGAGTAATTTTATCAAGGATGAAGTATATTGTTGTTACACTGTATTTGGCTAAAAAAAAAAATGGAAATCATAATCACTGAGATGAAGACTGCACCTTAATGTCAGTAAAATAAAATATCTTAATAAGACATGATAGCCATAATGGTTGACATATAATAAGAAGCTGTCAATAATCCAAACTTCATTTCATACACGTTGTATAAATAATAATAAATTTTTTAGATATATTCCTAATTCAAAAAGATAATTTGTCTGGGTTTGTCTGCTTTAAAATGTTTCAGTTTTACCTTGGACTTTAAGGGTAGTAAAGCTGGTGTGATCGCCACTGTCTGTGATCACCCTACAGCTGTAAACTCCTTCATCTGTCACTGCAGTGTTGGTGATGAGCAGAGATACATTCATGTTCTTCTCATTCCAGGATGGTTCAGCAAATCTGTAGCCTGGGTTGTGTTTTGATTCCCCTCTGTTATAACCCAACATGGTTTGGCCGTCTTCATCGCCCAGAGCGCTCAGTTTTTTCCAAGCGACCACACGGATAGTTGGTTCCCGTGTGTCTTTTGACGTTTGGACAACACACTCCAGCAGTGACTGCTTTGTAGGGTGTCCCACATTTTCAGCTTTGCACTTCACATTTATAAAAGCCGTGAAACCTGTAAAACACATTTTTCTGTGGAGGAGTTCTTAAGTTGGACCCAGAAAGTCAATGACATTTGACAACTTCAAGGGACTATAGGTGAAGAAAAAACACTGGCAACGCAAGTTAGACGTGTCCCGAGATACAGTACCACTCAAAAATTTGGACACACCATGGGCGAGTGCGTCCAAACTTTTGACTGGTAGTGTAAAGCTTTTCTAACTTCTTCAGTTGAATTGTGGCATTTGATTGTGAAAATCCAAATTAAAGACATCTTTGAAGATATGATAGACATAATAGTTGGTATGTAATGAAGTTGTCAACAATCCAAACTTCATTTCATACACGTTGTATAAATAATAATAAATTTTTTAGATATATTCCTAATTCAAAAAGATAATTTGTCTGGGTTTGTCTGCTTTAAAACGTGTCAGTTTTACCTTGGACTTTAAGGGTCGTGAAGCTGGTGTGACCACCACTGTCTGTGATCACCATACAGCTGTAAACTCCTTCATCTGTCACTGCAGTGTTGGTGATGAGCAGAGATACATTCATGTTCTTCTCATTCCAGGATGGTTCAGCAAATCTGTAGCCTGGGTTGTGTTTTGATTCCCCTCTGTTATAACCCAACATGGTTTGGCCATCTTCATCGCCCAGAGCGCTCAGTTTTTTCCAAGCGACCACACGGATAGTTGGATCCCGTGTGTCTTTTGACGTTTGGACACCACACTCCAGCAGTGACTGTTGGCCATAGTGCCCCAAGTTTCTAGTTTTGCACTCCACATTTACAAAACCTGCAGAAAAAGAAAGCAAAATTAGATGCGAGGTTACCTGAGCAGTGAGCACCATTCAAGGCTTGAAGTTCTCAGCTCATGAAAAAACTCACCACCACTCTTCACAGCAGTGATGCAGAGCAAAGTGAAAATGAAGGAAAGAATACCACTGGAGGCCATGTTTTTTTTTCTTTTTACCTGAAATAACAGTTAAAGTTAACATTAAAATAAAAATGATCAGTAATCAGATTACACCTGATTTTATTCATGCATGTAACACAAAGTGAAACTTGGCTTCATTGTTAGTGTGAATGCACAATTAGACATTTTCACACCTTGAAACCATGAAATGTGCAAACTTCAGTTTACTCTCAACAAGATAAGAGATACAACTCTGTCTGACAGACATCATTGACTAAATATCAGGTTGTGTAAGTACTCAGAGAGACATGTATCAAACATTAAAGTGACATTAATATAAACCACAGATTCTACATTTAGATTAGAAAATAAAAAAAAAACCAAACAATTAGAATATCACTGTCACTTTCTGTGAATATTAAGATAGACTTCAACTACATAATGATAATAAAACATTTTAAGAAAAGTAAATGGACGTACTACCTGAGTGGTATCATCTCTGCAGCAGTGACAGCATACACTGACTTTGTTTGCCACACACTAACTATATAGACACAGACAGGAAAAACAGCGAGCTGTGTTTCCTGTGTGGTTTGATCTAAAGCGATGATCTCTTTCATCCTGTGAAATAAAAAAGTGACGTTACCTTTAGCATGTGAAACTTGATACTGACATGCTGTATGTATTCCTAGCCAGACAAGACTATGTTGCTGCTAACCGTAACTGGACCACACAATACACATCAGCTTGAAGAAACAGGCAAATATGACAAAGTCATTTAAAAGTTTATTGAAGCTGTAAAGTTGAGATTAGATTAAACTGAACTTTATTGTCATTGTACGCAAGTATAAAACAAAAATTACCATTCCAGAACACCCATCCAAGAGAAGGCAAACAACAGAACAAACAGAGAAGAAAGGTGTCTGTGGTCATGCAGCCGTTGTACGCACTGATAAGAGGGAAACAAAACAGAAAAACGATAGGTGAGGAAAAAAATCATTTCATAGTTTGCCCAGTAGGGGGCACCGTATGAGATTGAAAAACACCTGCAGTAAGCACATATAGCATATAGCATGGGAGCACTAGGGTGGGGAGGGGCAGGGATGGAAGGAAGTCAGCAGAGGGGAGAGGGGGGGGTCAGGCTACTGTGGGGCTGACTCAAACTCCCCCCTCGACTAACAGTTCTGATAAGAGGTGGAATGTTCCTCAGCAGCTTGGGCTAGGGATATCAGTTCACAAAGGTCAGGAGACAGGACAGCGGGGGTGTAGAGCATCTGTTTACAAAACATACAGGAGAAGGATGAGATAAGCAGCAGTCCAAGGCCGGCGTCAGGGAGCCAAATTTCTGATTCTACAAATTGTTTTGGTAACGGCTGTACTGATTAATTTGTTGACAGCCTTTAGTCTTTCTGGCACCTCTCAGTGGCGAAAAATCCAATCATCCGAATCTTCTTGGTTCGATTCCTTCGCCGTGCAGAAACAGATACGTCTCCAAGATCTCATCCCTCCGAATCAGCTCCAAATCAGCTCCAGGTATACTGATTCTGAGTTTGAGTCTGTCCCATTTTGCATTCCCATCATAAGCAGCCTTACCACGGCCCAGACAGCTGCCGAGGCTTCCTGAATTGTAACGACAAGCCAGGTATCTCCAGGTCCAATTCGGAGAAATCCTAGTGTCAATAAGACAAATGCGTATGTCCTCCATTAACTGTACAGCCAGACATGTCATCTTCCACCCCCACAGGAATCCATAATATAGCCAGCTGGGAATGTCAATTGGATAAGACGGAATAAGGTTCTCCTTTCCCCAATCTCCTCATGGTGAAAATTTGATCAAAACAATGGCGTTGAGAAACCAGATCCATAATTGTAAATTCCAGTTCCGAAGCTGTGTGAAGAAAGGCTCTAAAGCAGCAAGGCAGGGTAAAAAGGAAGGGTTGAGGAGAGAAGAAAAGTGCATCCATCTCTGCTGAGGAGCTGAAGAAAATTTATAACAGCGGTTCTGAAGGTTTGGATGAATAAGTGCCACTATAAGACTGAGGGTTGCACGAGAAAAGTCACACATCACACATCACACACTGTTTGTAATCCGTTGCTTTATGTTGGTGATATTTGAACAAGGTAAGATTTCTTAACACCACTGGTATTTGTTAATTTTAGGAATATTAAGTCAACCCTGATCATGAGTTGAGAAGAGTTGAAAACAGCTCAAGTGGGCTAAACAAACCTCTGGAAATAAGCTCAGATAAATTTCATGTTTTTCTAAAGTTAGTTTTTCAGTTTGAATACCTCCACAGAACTACAACTTTTGGATCACCATCCCTTTATGATCACACAATACCCATTTTCTGATGGCTGCTTCCAGCAGGATGACTTCCCATCTCACAAACCTCAGATCATTTCAGCTGGTGAGTTCACTGTACCAGTAAGCTGTGAGTGTTGATTGAGTCGATAAACTGCATTCAGTTTTTGCAAAGCATGTCAATCTGCTAGAGCTCTTTTTTTTTAAAGCAAAATGAGGAAAGCACAGGCGAGGTGAGAGAAGGCAGAGGAGTTGTCTCCTGTTGCTGCTGCTGCAGCACAGATAAGGACACAGACAGCTTGACTGTGCTGTGAAACTGAGGCATTCAGTGCTTCTAAAATGTTTCTGCTTAGAATTTAGGGCAGTCATCACACATCGAGCAAAAGATTCACACACATCGAGGAAAAGATTCACACACATCTCACACTGTCTGACACATCAGCTGTGAAACAACATCAGCTGCTTTTGATTCATTTTGAGTCCAGTTCTTGTATCTGACCAGTTTCAGAGATTTTTAGTTTACTACCCCACTAAACACTGAACTGAATCATTCACGGATATGAAAGGTATCAGACTTAAGAGATGAAGCAGTTTAAATGTAAGCATTTTGCTACTAGCAGCAAGTCAAATAAATGTTTCCTTTTCTTTAGATGAATCCAGATTGCACAGTTTGACAGGCATAAAATAGTATTTTTGCTGCAATGAGATGATTCTCAGATCTATTACCAGAAATGGCCTATCAGTATGGTGTGCAGTGTTTCCTTAAAACATTTGAATCTGTCAGTTGGCACGTGCTGATTACATTCTTTTTACAACCAGTACAGGAGGAGAGAGCAGTGGAGATTGTTATCTGTGCATTTGTTTATTTGTGAAGGAAGACACCTGAAATACTTTAATTTAAAAATTAAGAGACAGGCCTCACTCAGAGTGTGCTCCTGTTCCCCTCCCCGACACAGAGCCAAATATTCCTCACTAACCATAACATTTTTATACTGACACTATCTACAGTGGGTACAGAAAGTATTCAGACCCCTTTAAAATTTTCACTCTTTGTTTCATTGCAGCCATTTGCTAAAATCAAAAATGTTCATTTGATTTCTCATTAATGTACACTCAGCACCCCATCTTGACAGAAGAAAAACAGAAATGTAGAAATTTTTGCAAAAAGTAGTAAAGAAGCACTGTAGCAATTGTCTGTATATATTTTTCATCAGCATTGTGCAGAAAAGTGCATCTAGTAAAGTGGCAAAGAACTAAATTTTGCATAAGTGTTAACAGTAAAAAAAAAAAAGGCTTGTCTTCAAAGCTAAAGCCTTTGAAGATAATTGCACAGTAAGTACAAAGTTAGATGTTAAAGTTGGAAAGCAGGTTAAGTTATCATTAATCTTGGTTGATTCATCAAAGGAAAAATGGTTTTATCTTAAGCCAACATCATAGAAAACGTGAACAAAGAAGCAGCAACATTTCCATAGCAGCACTTCAAGACGGAAACAGAGCATTCGGTGGTTTCATTTCTAATCATCATTTCTCAGCTGCCACATAGAGGTGTGGTGAAACCGATCAATGACTGCATGTACAGTATCTAAACACAGTCAAGCTGGTTGATTTGAATTTAGGAACAAAGAAAACCGAACTCACCCTCTGCATGATCAATAAGATGAAGATCGTGATTAACAACATGCTGATCACACAGGTACAGATGATTAACACCACAGTCAGGAATCTCTGCTCTGCAGTCCTTCCCAAAACCAGTCCTTTGAGAAATACAGAAACACATGCGTTACACAAAATGTTTTTTGTGTTAGAGTTTGTCATGTTTGAGCGGTGTGGCAGGCAGAGTGGACCCAAATGTAGGGCTTGGAAGGCAAACTGAATTCAGAAAGTGGCTTTATTGCTGATACTCCCAAAACACATGCAGCATTGTGAGTTACCGAACAAGACTGAGGAGTTAACAAGAAGGAAATAAGACATACCTCCTACAAAAACTGTGTAGATGTTGCACCCGTTCTGTTTCTGTGTAGAAACGAGAATCATGGTGATGTTGTGTTTCACGGGAGGTTTGTTTGACTCAGTTCTGTCTTTGCATCCCCACCGCTCCATGATTTTCCTGTTGATAAATGGTTGCTATAGAAATACACCTCAGTATGTTCAGATCAGTATGTCCCAGTGTATTTCTCATTGTTTCTGCTGCATCCTTCTGAAGAACACCTCAAAGATATGCTCTGACCAGGCTCTTTAACAATTCTAGTGCTCTATGTTATAAAAGAAACCAAATATCTGATTAGAAAAAAATAGCATCCATCTGCACTAACAGTGACTATCACCTTTTCCAGCAGAGGTCAGAGATGAATATCAAAGATTAACGTGACAGCAATTTAAACCACAGTGTCTCCATGCAAGTAAGTAATAGACATTTTAAAATAATTTTTTTAGCTAGTTTTGTTCCAAGCAAACTTAAACAAAACCAATGACTTCAAGTATTTTGAAATAAAAGCAAAGTAAATGGACATGCCTGAATTAGAATAACAAGAAATCGATAATATAGCTCAATACAGTGGAATCATTTGTACAGTAGTGACATCATATCCTGATTTTCTTTCCCACACATTACATGTACAGACAGACAGGAAAGGCAGCGAGCAGTGTTTCCTGTATGGTTTACTACGGGTTAATGATATGTGTGATCCTGTAAGATAAAAGAGTGATTTTAACTTTGATTTGTGAAGCTTGATAATGTCATGTTATGTGTAGGATGCTATAGATGGCAGCTGTTAGGCTGGATTACAAGCCAGACAAGACTACGTTGCTGCTAACAGTAGCTGGACCACAGGCTATCAGAGTCTTTAATATTTGTCAGCTTGAAGAGAGCTCGACAAAAGTTATTCAAGAGCTTGATTCTTACAGCGCACAACAGCCCTGCTTATGAAAGATGAATGCTCCAGTCACACAGCAAAATGAAACTTTTGACAGTTTTGGTACTGAGATAAAGCTAAAGCCACAGCAGTGCGATTTTACTGATCTGAAAGATTCATCCAAAGTCAGAGAACGCCTGCTAAAGGAGGCGAACTTAACTGTGGCAGAGACTGAAAGTAAAGCAGAACACTAGACAACCAAATGCCACCAAGTGTGTCATAACTGTGAGCACTGTGGAAGTCAAAATAGGTCCAGAAAATGTCCAACATGTGGAAAAAAGTGTTCAAAGTGCACAAAGGAAAAAAAAAACTTAGGCACTAGCACTTTGCTAGCTGCTCAACAAGAACATAAAGTGTGAGCATTACCAAATACCCAAAAAGCAGGAAATCACCAGCAAGATAACAAGTGCCAAATGTTTTGCAAGCTAGATGCAGCTCATGGATTTTGGCAAAATAAACAAATGAATAAATATCTCAGGATGTCATATGGATTCATAGCTGCATCACATATCTTCCATAATTTTGAACATTTTATAATGTCTTTATAGATTCCGGTACTACCTTGATGATGTGAGGATCTACAGTACCTACTGTACCACTGAACAACAAAACGAATTACAGCAAATGAGAAAAACTAAAGCTTAACAAAGCAAAGTGTAAGTTAGACATCAAGCAGATCACTGTTCTGTGTGACAGGTTGTCAGATAAAGGTGTGCATCCACATCAACAAAAAGATACAGGGTATACTGGACACGCCCTATTTCACAGACAAAACTGGAGTGTTGGGTATGTTGGACTTCATGGAAAATTCATACCGAATCTGTCAGCAAAAATTCACGTTTAAGTGGACAGCAAAACATGAACAGGAGCAGAATGCACCGTAGAAATGATCAACACGAACAAACGCACTTCTGCTCGGCCAAGATGATCTCTGTGAAGGTCTCTGTGGATGCTTTAAAAAAGTGGATCTGGAAAGACTCTGCTGCAGACTTAAGGACAAGACTGGATCCTTGCTGCATATGCTTCCAGATCAGTGAGTGAAACTGAGTGCAGAAATAGAGGGGAAAAAATGGCTAGGGTTGGTGTTTAGGGTGAAAAGATTTTGCCCTTACATTACTGACATGAGTGCAGAGACTAATCATTGTCTGCTTACAGGACTCATGGAAAACAATCTAAATGACATGTCTCCAAGCATGTCTTTAGCCCTGGGCATCCAGGGCTCTATCTATCGATGTATCTCCATCATGTAGGAACAAAACGTGTGTGCTTTGTGTCACTAATGCAAGTGGCCATTTGAAGAAACTACACAGAATAGTTTGTGTAAAATAGATCACATGTAGACAAATGCAGTACAATGACACAAACACTGTAAAAGGAAAGTGATTATTAAAGAAAATTCAGATCTGTGCAAAAGTCCTGCGTAACTGATTTTCACTCTGCAGGAGGCAAAAAATCCAAGTTCAGCTGGTTCAAATAGACTGAGACCTTTATTAGTCACACTTGTCCGCGTTGCACATGAAATTGCGGAGTTACATTCACAAAATACACTGTTTGCATGACTGTAAGATTAGTTGAAAAACACACAGGCAACACAAAGCTGGAAAGGCCACTGGCAGCAAAAGTCATAATTTTGAATTATGCAGGCCTGCGTCACCATCATGTTTGAATGAGGCGAGATTCCTCAACACCAGCAGTATTTGTTCATTTTAGAAAGCTTTAGTCAGCCGTGATGGTGAGACTAAAGAAGTTGAAGTGAAGGTGAAATGCTACCTTGGTTTTGTTCTGTGTATGTTGTATGACTTGAAGATGAGCCGGTCATTTTTCCTTCTTGCACTTGTGGTCATACAAGTTTACCGAGGGCTGCCACTGGCCCATTGGCTTGGCTTTCAGAATCCTGGGTCCAGACAGTTTTTATCACATGCTTCTAACAATAGAACAGATAAGCATGAAAAAAGGTTCAAACAAAACTCAGGAATGAGATGTTTTTCTGTCATCACAATCTTTTGGTTTTAGCCCCACTACGGACCCACAATCAAACCATCAGCATCCCTTTAAGACTACAGTGTGCCCATCTTCTGATGGCTGCTTCCACTTGGATAATGCAATATATGTCACAAACCTCTGGTTTCTTGAACATGACAGTGAGGTCCCACTGTACAGCGTGGGAGGAGGAAAAACAGAATTTAGCTGAGCATAACATTTCCAACAATCCCACAAACACGTTGTCCAAAAATGTTATGAAGATACATCAATGCTTAATTCTTTTTAAAAAAAATAAAAACACCTAGTTAATTTAAAAAAAATAACATAATGAAAAATTTCTCATTAACAATATAAAAGCTTTCAGTTACAGGATTTTAAGGTGACAGATTTTCAAAATAAAAGCATAATTTTTCCTCATCTTTTTACCGTATAAGCATGAAATGCTATCTCCCCTGAGTTATTTTTTAAGCCAATCTACTCAACATTTTAACAATAAACAAAAACACATTTGACAGACAACACTAAATGATCTTAATTGTTACAAAATGGAACCATGTTTCTTAATAGAGGACCAGTATGATTTTTAAAAAACATCAAATTTTAAACCCCAAGCAAACAATGCAACAGACAATGTCCAGAAGTAGCAATAATCCCACTGCAATTACATAGTAAATTGCACGGTCTACTTATGATTGCATGCATCTGTCAGGCCATTTTTTTTTGCAATGCCTGTGGTCTATTGTTGGCTTCCCGTCTTTTCCTAGAAACCAGATTTAATACCAAGTAAAAAAGAAAGTTTGACAATAAAGTCAGAGTTGGATATAAAAAGCATTTTTCTAACACCAGAGATCACAAAATAAAATAGATGAAAAGAACAACTGCTTTTAGAAGAGATATGACAGAAATTAAAGGTGTGAACAGTCTTATCGTTGCAGTCAGACTGTTATTTTTATTATTGCGCATTTATTACACAGATCATTGTTTAGAAAAGCAAAAGGTAATAAAACAGAATAAAAATGAAAGATAATGAATTTGATGATAATTGAAACATGTTATTAATTACATTTATAGTAAGACAAATATCATGCAGTCACACACACTTTCAGAATTCTTGTCTTTTCACTTTTGTTTTAAAACAAAAATAACAAAAACACTCACGAGCTACGCTCATGCTAAACAATCCAACGGCCCGATCGCTCAGGTTTGTTGTGCTCATTTTAACCCGTGTGCTCCAGTGTACTACTAATTCTACAGACTAAGCAATGAATACCTCCTTTGGGACAGTTACCGTACCCCCTGCAAAGCTGTTCATGCATTTATTCACGTCTGATATTCCAAATAATTTGATAGCTTTAAGATGAAAAAATTATTTGTAATTACACATTATGGAGCATGAGTCCTCTCCAAGGAAATACAGTAATTCAGTAATATCTAAAGTATGTCATGCTAATTAATTAATTAATAATCTAATGTATAATTTTTTATAGGTCATAAAATGTAGATAATAGATTAAAAACTTTAGTAAAGCCTTTCATGGAATCATTGTGCTTCACAATTCAAATGTAGCCCAGTACCAAACAATTAAATATTAAAAGTGCAAATACTGCTAACCATTATTAACAAAAATAATTTGTTAATAATGGTTAGCAAATTCAGTTGGCCAGTGGATTCAATTACCCAGTGTTTGGCTCTTAAACGTGTTCATGTTTGACATGTTTGCCTCATGTATTGAAATGTTTGATTGTAGTTTGATCAGAGACGAAAAGAAGACTCAGGAAGCCAAAATTTTGGATAATACTGCTGAGCGAACTTACGGGTGCGCTGAGAGCTCCATATGGTAGAGGTTGTTCTTGCTCATAACTTCATACACATAATCGTTTGATTCTTGCTGGGAACTCTGGGCTGCTCTTCTGCAGCCACTCCTTTGTTTCACCTGTCAGTAGTAAAATTTGCACAAATGTTAATAAAAGAAGCTTTCAATGGTGACACTGTAAAACGCTAAAGCATCTGAATATAATTGCACAGTAAGTGCAAAGATAGATATTAAAAGCAGGTTAAAGTATCGTTAATCCTGGTTTATGTATCAAAGGAAAACAGTTTATCTTAAGCCAACAGCGCAGAAAATGTGAAACCATAAGTGTACTTTCCAAGAAGCAGAAGCACTCCCATGGAAGATGGAAACAGCATTCGGTGGTTTCAGATCTAATCAGCATGTCAAGAATGTTTACAGCAGCTATAAAGACGTATCTGCAGACACGCAAGGTAACCGCTGCTGCATGTCACAGATTGCAGAGTAAGATTGCTTTAACTTTGGTACTAAGCCACAAGTAGAGAGAACTGAACTCACCCTCTGGATGATCATGAAGATAAAGATCATGATTAACAACATGCTGATCACACAGGTACCGATGATTAGCACCACAGTTAGAAATCGCCTCTCTTCAGTGGTCTGGGGCTCTTGATTGGGACATGGTGCCTGTCCTTGGTGAAATACAGGGGGGAAAACATGGGTTACACAAAATGTGCCATCTTCATGTACCTGAACAAGAAACTTACTATAACCTGAGAAACACTTAATGATAACATTTGTGGTGTGTCACTAAGAGAGCTTTTCAACCTTTCTAATGGCAATTTGATGCAGAATTCTTCACAAACCTGAAGGACAGATAAAAAAAAAACAAACTAAAAATAAAAAGGGAATTTCACATAAATAATTTTGGATTGTGTCATTAGAGTTAGGGTTGTAAGAAGTTGAATTTAGATCCCTCCAGAGACCAAATGGTGTGCGGGTTAGCATGAAACTTATTTTGTTGCTTTTCTTAGACGTTTCTGTTATTTCCCACATTAATTAAAGGCGGAGGCTTAAAGGTAAGGGTCAGGTCTCGAATCTGTACATGGGTACTGTATGTGCGCAGTGCACTGTACTCACCTGACTCTACAACATTGTGAGTAATGCAAAAAGTTGTGGAATATTTAACAAGATGAAGAAAAACTCACCTCTTACAAAAACTGTGTAGAGGTTGCACTTATCACTCTTGTCAACTGATTCTTTGTAGACACAAGTGTAGATACCAGAGTCATCCACAGTCAGACTGGTGATGGTGATGTTGTGGCTCATCAGAGTTCCATTCGTCCTAATTCTGCCTCTGTATCCCGGCCGTACCGCGATTTCGCTATTAGTGTAATTGCGATAATAATACACCTCTTTCTCTTTAGTAAGCGTATGATATAGATACATCCCAACATGCCCATGGTTGCTTCTGGTGCATCTGTCTGTGGAACACTTCAAGATGATGCTCTCACCAGGCTCTTTGATGATTATAGCTCCCTCTGTTACTAAAGCAGGATTTCAAAATGTAACATAAGACAAAGACAGCTGAATTAACAGTGACTAAATATGATTTTTTTTTTCTGGAAGTGGTCAGAGATTCATACCAAATATTAATGTGACAGTAGTTTAAACCACAGTTTTTATAAGAAAAAAGAGGGTTTATAGAAATCCTCTCAGGTATCATTGTTCCAAGCAGAGTTAAAATGATTCAAAACCTTTAAATATGTTGAAATAAAAGAAAAATAAATGAGTATACCTGAATTAGAATAACAGCAAACCAATAACATGGCCCAACACAGTGGCATCATCTTTGCAGCAGTCGCAGCGTATACTGACTTTGTTTGCCGCACGCTGTGCATCCTCACAGATGCGAGACAACAAGCAGTGTTTCCTGTATGGTTTGATGGAGATTGATGATGTTGCGCATCCTGTGAGATAAAAATCACTACATTCAAGCATTTATCGATTTAGATAGTGAAATGACCTTAAATACAACTGTACCTAAAAGTGGTACAAAAGTCTAAACAACTCTTTCAAAATGAAAGAACTTGAAAGGCAAAAAGAGAGAATCAGATCACAACCACGAGTTTGAGTCATGTCATTACTATGAATAGCTTTTCTCTTTATTTGATTGTATTTCATAGAGCTATTCAGATAGAAGGGCAACATTACTGGAGAAAAGAAAAGCTAAATAGCTGTGGCTTCCATACAAATTCTGAGCTTAATTTAAGGAAACTGAGGGGTTGTTTTGACCATGTACAATACAGTTTAAATATAATGTCTTAACTCCTGTGCTTTACAAACTAACCAAGTATCTGGTTTATAAATATATATATATATTAAAAACAATTTTACATAGATATTTTGTATATAATACAAGAGTTTCAGCCTAACACTCCTGCTGTTGGCACACCTGTTCAGGTGGCATGTCACAACAGAACAAGGTGAAACTGATAACAATAAGAACAGCTGCCTTCCATTTAAGCCTTTCATTGTTTACTGTGAGGATTAATGGAAGTAAGCCATATTTGTGGGCCAATCTGAAAGGCCACAGACACCTGAAGTTTTTATTCCTTTATCATCATCATCATCATATTACTGTTCTGTAGCTGTGGCAAAATATAATCTTCTAATGCAAGCTGCAGTCTGGACAACAAACTCAAAAGAAGGAAGGTCATACTTAACCTCTTAACTTGATTAGATTTACTAAGCTGTAGTGATGGGCAGGTGAAGCCTCATGAAGCTTTGAGACTTTCCTTCAATTTGTGACTAAAAAGATTCAAAGCTTCGAGGCTCAATTTCACCAAGAACAGTGACGCCTGGTGGCCTACTGATGACAATGCAAACTCTCAAGAGCGCAGCTGAAACACTGACACAACTTGCTGTTTCAATCACATGTCAAAAATGAAGGTTCTGAAAAGACTGTTCATTTTAACCTCTTGTACTTTTAAACTATTTAATGGATACATCATCATTATACAATGAAATTAATTATTTCTTAATTGGTAGAACTTTTTGGTTGAACTTCAAAGTCTCTAAGTCTCCAGTGTCATCTCTGAATTAAATGGATGGTAATAAAATGATGAAAAGACATTAATAAATATGCATTTCATTTGTG
>JAMQGT020001728.1:0-25000 GCA_024447675.2 Pterophyllum scalare | reverse complement strand
TGATTTGAGCTATTGCAAAATGCTTAAGCTGAACCTGCAAAATAAAATTTGACCCTAAAAAGTCAGAAGGTCTCTTTTGACTATTATTTTTCCCTGTTTTTAGTATGAATAGTCTCTTGATAGTAAAACAATAGGCAAGTTAAGCTATAACATCTAGCTCTGTGGGTCACACTAGTCTACTAAATCCACTTAAACTAAATTATGTCCCTAGGGCTTTTTCCTTTCCTAGCCTTTAAATGTAACCTGGCCAGTACCAAGTGCACTGATCCATTAGGGGTAAGCCACCATAACTGATGAGACTGCACTTCGAGCCCAGCTGCGTGAAGCCTTCCTGACTGGTGACCCCGACAGTTGCAGGGGAAGTTTGGGGCAAACGTCAGAAATACCGGTGGTAAGAAGCCAGGCGAGTTACCCCGCCACAGCTTAAGTAGTGTTGTCTTGAATGGGGTAAGACCCTGTTGACAAGCAACCAGGACCCTGATTAAACGGAGAGCTGTCACAATTGTAAGAACATTGTGGGGGATCTAACACCAGTTGTGACTAGTTCCTTTTACATGTCTTGGCTGGTCATCATAGATTTTGTCTTTTGTGCCCCCCCCCCTTTAACACTGTTATTTGAAAGAGCTTCAAGGGTTTGCTTAAGTATAAATGCACAGATATATATTTTACATCCAATTTTCAATGGGAGTTACCTTTAAAGGGGACATAACATGCAAAATCCACTTTTTTAGCCCTTATATACATTTTTTGTGCACTTTGAGTGTCTTGTAGTGCAGAAAATTTGAATGTATTCTCTCCAGGTGCTGCATAGATATCTTCTTTTTGGGTCATAGTTTTCAGTCTGTTTAGTTTCCTCTATTCCCTGTCTATTTTTTGTTGTCTATTACATCACAGTATTTGCTGTGGAACTGCTTAAAAACATCATGGACTTCTGGCTTACCAATTTCGTAAATTTGCCATTTTTTTTGTAGTCCAAGTTCAGTTATGCTGAAGTTGCAAGGAGACAAGTCAAAATGTTCGGTTGTTGGGTGTATTAACCCACACGATTCCGTACAGTTCCGTACTATTCAAATTAACTTAAGACCTAGCAATTTAGCAATATTTATACTTCTGCATTTAATTTTATGGTATGTAAACTTGCCAGTGCCAAACAGCTTGTTCTGCTATTGTTTGGTGTCGTCTATTCCATTGGACAATTGAAGTCTGAAGGGACAAGACATATTGACAATTTAATAATTTATTAATTTAATAAGCGGGGTGCCTCAGGAGCACTTGGAAAAGCCCTTTACAGCCACAACAGCCTGGGACCTCCTCTTCATACTGGTCACCAGTTTGGTCATACACTGCTGTGGGACGGCACTATCAGCCAGTGTGGCTGTGTTCGTCACTCTGGCACGAACAAAATGCCCAAGCTGATCCCAGTGTTCGGTGGGGCTGAGGTCAGGACTGCACTCAAGTTTATATACCATAAAAAGAAATATTAAAGTGCAAATATTGCTAACCAATGAGTATGATTTGAGGGACTTTTAGCGGTTTCGGTTACCTAGTGTTTAGCTTAAACATCTCACAGTTTGTCTCATGTTTGTTGACTGATATCACTTCCAAAATTGTATTTAATGAAGAAAAAACCTTCAGGAAGCCAATAATATCCATCTGCATTGCTAAACAAACTCATCAGGGCTTTGAGATGACTTGTCTGAAGTTGCTGCAGGGTGCAGGGTCATTGTTGGACATAACTTTAAATTTTTTTATTTTTTAACTGTTGGACAGATTCACAGACTGACAGGATGGTGTACTAAAAACCACCTACAGCTGAATGTCAAAACCAAAGAAATAATTGTGGACTTCAGATGACGAAAAGGTGAACCCTCAACCTCTCATCATCAACGGTGAGGAAGTGGAGATGGTCTCCTGTTTTAAGTTCCTAGGGATTAGGCTCTCAGCGGACCTGAAATGGGAGAGGAATACTACCGCCCTAGTCAAGAAAGCACAGCAACGGCTCTACTTTCTACGAACACTGAAGAGAAACAACCTGCCTCCCGAGCTGCTAAAGTCCTTCTACCACTGCTGCACTGAAAGTGTCATCACATACTGCGTCGCGGCATGGTATGTCAACCTGCACAAGCAACGACAAAAAAATCTCTCAGCCGACTCATAAGGTCTGCTGAGAGAATTATTAGTCTTCCACTGTCTCCCCTGGAGGACATTTTTAAGACTCACTGTCTCTGCCATGCACATGGCATTTTGCAAGACAAGACTCATCCTGCTAATCACCTTTTCACCTTGCTCCCTTGTGGAAGGCACTTCCAGGCCATCCCTGCCCACACCTCCAGACTACGGAACAGTTTTATCCCCGGGGCCATAACAGAAAATAACCAAACAACCCTCCTACTCCCTACCTAGTACAACTGCACTTCAGAGGAATATGCAATGTGTAATATGTGTATCAATTGCATAATGACAACAAATCTATCTATCCATCCATCCATCTACACACACAGGCTGTTCTTCTGCAGCTACTCCGTTGTTCCACCTGTTGGCAGTGAAACATCACCATAGTGACTGACTGTAAATACAGCATCAGATTTTGTGCAAATCAAATTTGTGGACTGAACTTTGGATAATGTTAAAAGAAGCTTTCCTATCGACACAGCTTTTTCTCTTAGAAAAAGGTGAAGCAGCTGAAGACATTTGTACAGTAAATACAGAGTTGTTAAAGTAAAGCAAGAGGTCATAGGGGGAAAGAATCATGTTCGATTTTTATTAATCTTGGGTTTTGGACCAGAGAGATACTTCACGATACAAAATCAGTGAATAATCAGTGTGTAAGGGCGAGGAGGTTTATCATGCCTGCAGCAGTTATATGCGGTTTTGGTCAGACTGATAAATGCGTAAATGTACACTATCTGCAGATATATAACCACTGATGCATGCCACAGCTTGAGGAGCTAGATCATTTTAACTTGGGTACAAAGCTGTAAGTCAAGAAAACTGAACAACTCACACCGGGACTGATAAGTAAGAGATGGTTAGCCACGTGTTTTATGACACAGGTATTGATGATCAACACCTGTATGATAGTCAAGAAAACATGAGTTACACCAAATATGCACTAGACAGTTTGCCATAATGAGAGCAGTTGTGCACATCTTTAATCACAATTTCCCAACAGGAAATTTGCAAGTTTGTATTTAATTCTCAGCAACCCTGACAAAGAGGCAAAAACCACGGCTAAAGCTCAAACTGAAAATAAAAGTGAAATTCTTGTTTGTAGGATACAAACACAGAGGCAGATTATGCTCACTGGCCACATTATTAGGGATGCCCTGCTAATATTGCTTGGACCCCCTTTTCCCTTCAGAGCTGAATAATTCTTGGTCCTTATTGACATAATAGTATCACACATTTGCTGTAGATTTGTCAGTTATACATCCATGATGGAAATCTCTCATTCCACCACATCTCAAAGGCTTGTGATATGGTGTATTTTCCAGCTGGAAGCAGCCAGCAGAGAAAATAATACTCAGGTACACTGTGAAGTTTAAACAATGCCCAGTTAGTTTTAAGGGGCCCAAAATGTGCAAAAAAAAAATATATATATATATCCCACACAGTTACAACTCCAAAAACAAGACCAAGGTATCTGGACATTTGCTCTTTTTCAGACCGTTCTCTACAGACCTACAGCACAAACAGCATTGCTACATTCACCTTTCCTCCCCATTCGGGTGCTTGGTTTGAATGCTAGCAGGATCTAAGTGCTGCCATGGTCATGGTTTTGAGTTTGTGGGATATTTAGGAGTTCTCTAGCTTTGTACCTCTGTATATGTAATACATACGGAAATGATGGGCCTAGTCAGATCCCGTGCAACATATTTATTTTTTCCGGACACTGTGGATAAACAGAGAAGGTTTTATTTTCGGAGCGCACTCGGTGTAAATGCTGCCATTACAACTGACTAGCCTTCTTCTTCTGTTAGCTTCTTATGCATAACATATTACAGTAATACTGTAAAACACAAACCATATTGCTTCTGGACAGTTTCTCTGACCACCACATTGGTGTATCGGTACTCACAGTTTTACAAATAACTTTATAAATTCACAAAATAATAATATTGACTTTACAAGCAGATTCTTTTAAGAACTCACAACAGTGTTATATTGAATTTACCCTTCTTATAATAAACTTCAGGCATGTTACATTTTAGCAGAACACAGACAAAACTACAAAGCCTTGCTTTAACACACATAACATGCATATAGAGCCCATAGACTCCTATCACGACTCACTAACTGGGTCTGCACTAACACACAGTCACCACTTGGTGCTTTAGCCTAGCTTTCCACTTAGCTCTGATATCATCTAATTACCCTGACACACTCACTCTATCCAACATACTCTTCGCCAGCGACTCATGCTTCTGTGTTGGACATCTGCGTCCTCTGGCAATTTACTCTAATCATTTTAACATTTGCAAACAATAAACATTTATCTGATTAATCGCCGCGGTCGCCACGGATACGCGGCCGCCATTTTACAATCACAGGGTGGCGATTCGATCCTGCAATACACAAAACTATCGATTTTACCCTTTAGCTTGATCTCTTTGACACTACTGGCATTTAAGATCTATTGCTACTGTTGTCTATCATTTAACCGTTGTTTACAACCAGCTTACCTGTGGAAAAACAGAGAAGTTTTGCATCTAGTTTAACTTCCCTTGTCTTGTCTTCTATGATTTGTTCCAGCTGTGCTCCCACCTGTTTCCTCTCCCCTTGTCACTTCATGTGTATATATTGTCTCAGTCTCCCCCAGTGGTAGTGTCTCTCTTCATTGTGTGCTCTCCTGGAGGAGTTACAGTTTCAGATTACCTGTTCCTGAATATGATTTTGTATTTTGTGAAATCTCAGCAGTCTTCTGAGTCTTGCATCTTGGATCCATCTCCAGCCTGCCAGACAGCCCGTCTTTGAAAAAGGCATTGAGTTGCTGCTGCGTAATTGGCTAATTAGATGTGTTAACAAGCAGTTGAACAGATGAACCTAACAAAGTGGCCAGTGAATGAACATTATTAGTGGTGTTCTCTTTCAGGATCCATTAATTTAACATTTTGAAGCTCAGTTTGTGGTGAAGATAGCAGGCATCTCCTAAGTAGACAAGTGAAAATTTAAACTAAATGCTACATTTCTGTAGCACTGTGTCTGAGTTTTGAGAAGGAAAAAGAAAAACACACCCCTTTTACTAAAACTGCGTAGATGTTGCACTCGACACTCTTGTCGACTGATTCTTTGTAGGCACAAGTGTAGACACCAGAATCATCCACAGTCAGATTGGTGATGGTGATGTCGTGGTTCATAAGAACTCCTTCTATCTCAAGTCTGCCTATTGTATTTTGATTGCACCAAAATTTTGTCAGGTGAACCAGTGCCATAGAAACACACCTCATTCTGTTCAGTAAACTTGTGATACAGATACATTCTGGTATATTTGTCATTGTTCTCACCATGCTTGTGATTATAGCACTCTCTGTTAGAAAAGAGAAATATATTTTGAAATAAAAGAAAAGTAAATGGACAGACCTGCGCTAGAATAACAGCAAATCAATAACATGGCAATAATATGGCCCAACACAGTGGCATCATCTTTGCAGCAGTGACAGCATATACTGACTTTGTTTCTCACAGTCTGTGTATCCTCACAGACAAGAGCTAGTAACCAGTGTTTCCTGTGTGGTTTGCTGGAGATTGGTGTATGCATCCTGTGAGATAAAATCATTACAGTCATTTATTGATTGAGATAGTGAAATGAACTTTAGCTCATGAAGCTTGACACAATACAATCAAAATGTATATGGAAAACAAGGAGGAACAAAATGTAAATAACCCCTTCAACATGAAATAACTCAAATTCTGTAAAATATAAAATGTGCAGGATCATGTCAAATATCCAGAAACTATTAAAAAAAAAAAGATTTACTTAAAAACACTGGACTGGACACTGACACCTGAGATCATGTTTTCTGCAGCTGTACAACTGATGATGGGGTTTGGATAAACACCCTGACATCTTGTTTTTTTGTATAGTGTAGTCAGTGTTTCCGATAATTTTTTAAGATGAAGTCACATTAGTCATTTTATTCAAATAAATTAATTTTATTCAAAAATATTTTTTTTTCTGCTGTGGCAGATTTCGGTTGATTCCTCCCGTGGGTCACTGGTTCCTCACCTTTAGAAAATATCCTTTTGCATGGCACTGATGATGCAGGATTACACAGATATTTGCATGACAGTTTCCATATATTACATATATAATTTCATATATAATTGATAAAGTATCTTAGATAATCCCCAGTATTTAAGGGAGTCTTCTGATCTTGCCAACTATGGCTCGCTCATATAACAATGAGAATACACTAATATTCACAAGTTATACAGCATAGGCTTTGCTCTGAATAGCCTGTCAGACCTGTCACATATCAAACTTTTGAACCTGCTCTCAGCAGGCGTGAGCACGTTTCCATTTCCATGCAAAATCAAGAATGTAAGTACCGCAGTGCTAAAACCTAGCAAACAGAAAATACTGCATATTAAAGATGAAGATGGTGCATATTAGTATGGTAACCATTATATTATTGACATTTTTTAATTTTAATTTTTTAAGTCAGTTACTTCATCACGTAGGAACAAAATGTGTGCCCTCTGTGTCACTGATGTTATTTTAGATAACAAGTTGAACCCTTCATTTGACTACATTGTGTGTCATCATATGCCCCATTTCCATTTTGTGCTACGTGCGTTTGTGTATTCAAAGTGTGACATGAAGAAGATAACAATTAAAGGTTAATGCGCTGTGTTTTGTTCTTTTCTCCTTGTGTGTTAGTGAAATCAAGTGGACGTTTGAAGAAACAAAAGTCAGAATGTTAAATAATGATAACAACAACAACAATAATAATAGGAAGTACCACTATGATAGGAAACATTTGAATATTATAGGTCATTCAAGATAAACAAAAGAAACAAAATGGTTTTTCCTCATCCTTTGACTTTGTGTGGTTTGCCCTGCAGCTTGATGTTATGTCATGCACACAAACTTGTAAGTAAAAGATTAATATACTCAAATGACTCCTGTTCCAGCATGTTGTGATTATGTCGTTTTTGCTGTATCCTTCATCTGCTTCACGGTCTAAAAGTGTGTAACGTGTGAAGCTGTAACGTTTATACCACAGGCTGTCAAAGTTTTGGTGATTGAGTGCCAATATAACAGTTTTCTTCTATGAACCCTGGGTTCAGGCAATTTCAGGCACATGCTATTGAAAATTGTACTGAGACATGACAAGCTTGACTGACTCTGTTGACCTGGGGCACAACAACACTCAGCAAATAAGCTTTGATGAATTTTATGTTATTTTAATGTTACTTGCTTCATTTTAGACCCACACACCAATTTTCCCCCTATAAAAGTGTAAATACTCCATAATTAGGTTTCTCTTTTTTTCCGACCAGTAACAGTAACGAGGATCATTCTGAGAACACAAACTCTCAATTTTAAGTAATAAACATTTTATTAATATTAGTATTGTGCAACATACTGAAAATTATTGCATTAAAAACAGTTTATTACAAGCTAAAAAAAAAAAAAAACGGTGTTTCAGTCAGCATTGCAAGCATTGTGTGTTGTGTGCTGGAGAAAGTGTTGCATAAGCCAAAAAAAAAACAACAACAAAAAAGATGAAACAGAGTGGATATCAGATGTTGGAAAATAAAGACAGCATGAGCACACGGGCCAGCCAACACCCCCATGTTAACTAATTGTCTGTTGAGTTTGTATACGATGGTGTCCAAGACACCGGAGGGGGCATCACAAAGTTTTTTGCAACCCCAGTTCCACTATGTATAATATAGCTGAAAAAAAAGCAGAATGCAATGATGTGCAAACCTCATAAACCCATATTTTATTCACAATAGAACATGCAAAACATATCAAATGTTTAAACTGAGAAATCATATGATTTTAAGATAAATTTTAGCTCAATTTGAATTTGATGACAGGAACACATCTCAAAAGATTTGGGAAAGGGTCATGTTTGCCAATGCTTTTCCAGATGTCCAAGCTGCCAGTTCCATAAGTGCTGATGCACCCCTATACCATGCTGATGCACCCCTATACCATCAGCAATACATTGCTGAAATTATTCCATAATTTGTAGATGCAGTTTGTAGAACCACTGAACATCTTTACTTCTGAGAAACTCTGCCTCTCAGTTTGATCACAACTGTTCCACAATGTTTGTGTTCTTTAATTACTGTGTTTTATATACCACAGGTTCTTAGATATGACAAATAGGCATCACAAAGAGTAAATTTTACAGTTGTTAAAAAAAATGTTATTGGTTGCCTTTCTAATGAGCAACAGTCTACCCACATTATCATTGTCTTACCTATACTCAGAAATAATGTGTCTTATGTGTGAACTCTGTCAGCTCTGTCATAATATGTCATATAAGAAATCTGCAGTTAGACATCAAACCCATTCACCCACCTGCCTCTGTCCCCCTTATTCATTGGTTTCTGCTAACATTCATTGCTCACATCCCTCCCACGCAGACCTCAAAAACAAACAAACAAAAAGTCCTACCCCGCATTACAGTAAACAAGCCAAAAACACTCACCAATTGCGTCCATAGTGACCTCTAACACATCAATAATCTGACTATTCTGCTTTGTTGTGATCATTTTCACCCCTGTGCTGCACCGTAATATTCATTCTGTAGATAAAGAAATAGATTTGGCACTCAGTTTGTACACTTGCAGTGGGACAGTCATTGTACCCCTTGCAGAGCTGTTCATGCCTCCATTTATTTATGATATTCCAAATTAACCATTACCATAACCAAAACCATTAACCATTTCTGGCAGGACTGATTTGACACAATCAGGGGATTCGATTACCCATTGCTACGCACTGGAAGAAAAAAAAATCAGGAAGCCAATAATATTTGATTGTACTGCTAGGAAAACTCATAGTGGCTTTGAGATCGCTGCTCTGAAGCTGCCACGGGGTGGAGATTGTTCTTGGTCATAACTTCATAAACATAATCATTTGATTCTACCTGGGAAATCATGGCTGATCTTCTGCAGCTACTCGTTTGTTTGACCTGTTGGCAGTAAAACATTGTTGTAGAGATTATCTCAATATATTATATCAAAGTTTGTGTGGATTTTAAAAAAGTGCATCCAGTAAATGTATAATAATAATAATAATAATAATAATAATAATAAAAATGGACAAATGCTAACAAATAAAGATAATTGTACTGTAAGCACAAAGTTAGAGGGGAAGGGAAAGCATGTTATATTAATATTATTATTAATCATTAATCAGTTACATAAGATAGAGATATATTCATCTTGAGGTGATAGCGCCAAACAGCACCAATAATGTGAATAGTTTGTAGCTTTTGAAGAAGCAGCAGCGCTTCAAGAAGTAAACAAAGCATTTAGTGGTTTTAGATGTTATCACCATCCCAGCACAACAAGGTCAGTCATGCTTGCACCAGTTAAAGCTTGCAGAGCTCGAATGTATTACTGCGTCCTCATATGGAAATATTACAGTTTTGGCTTTTCTACACCTTAAACAACTTTCTGTTCAGCAGAGCTTTTTGCTTTTAAAGCAGTGCTCACTGTATTGTGAGGACATGCGCCTGTGTTTTTTTTTTTTAAGGGATGTAACAACTATGAAATGAAGTTGATGACTTTCTGTTCAAAGAAGCTTACAGTGTATCACAAAAGTGAGTACACCCCTCACATTTCTGCAGCTATTTAAGTATATCTTTTCATGGGACAACACTGACAAAATGACACTTTGACACAATGAAAAGTAGTCTGTGTGCAGCTTATATAACAGTGTAAATTTATTCTTCCCTCAAAATAACTCAATATACAGCCAATAATGTCTAAACCAGCGGCAACAAAACTGAGTACACCCCTAAGAGACTACACCCGTCACTGAAAGTTCCAACATGGCACCTCATGGCAAAGACCTCTGAGAATCTTAAAAGACGAATTGTTGCGCTACACTGTAGTTTTTATACAGACTAATCACAAATATCTAGGAGAATTTAAAAATGCATGCCAAATATGTACTTAGGTGTCAGGATGTTGTGTAGAGAACTGAACTCACCCTCTGGATAATCAGCAGGATGAAGATTGCAATTAACAGCACGCTGAGGACACAAGTACTGATGATCAATACCAGAGGTAGATCACTGTCCACAGTGACCTGGAGCACTTCTTGTCTGGGACATGGTGTCTGGGACACTCCTGGATGAATACAGGAGAATAAATATCTTCTTCATGCAGCTGCACAACAAATTTACCATAATGATAACATTTGTGGCATTTCTTTAACTTGCAGTTTACACACAAATGATAAATTTGCAATTTCATACATATTTTTTCATAAACCTAATAGAGCACATATACCTAAAAGGAAGGTTCATATTCTCTTTGTATGTTTCACATGGACACGCACACACGCGTAAATGTACTGGTGCAGTATGTCGTAGTAGTCCGTGTACTCTATTCTCAGATCATTTTACAAAATGTGAGAAGTAATAAATCAATATGAAATACATTTTAGAAGGAAAAACTGTATCTTACTGAGGTAGAAGTGCCATATTTGACTACTGAAAACTCACAACAGTTTTGTACATATAGTAACGTTTCAAGGTGTTTTAATTCAGCGTTGCATATAGAGTGCTAGCTCTCCCAAATACCATGGAGATTATTTGGGATTATGTAACTGGAATTAGCTTTAAGGTTAGAAGAAGCTGAGCTTAGAGTTTCATGGAGACCAAATGAACACATCCAGGTGTAACATCACGACTGTAGAGATAAGCATAAAGTAAGTTTCTACCTTGTTGCCTTTTCCTACATGTTTCTGTATTTTCTCAGCTTTGTGAAATATGAAAGCCGCATTTGTGGTGAAAGGTAACGCTTATCTCTTTAATATGTAAATGGGCACTGTATGTGTGCAGTGCAATGCAGCTCTCCAGCACTGGATCTTACTCAACAAGACTGTGGAGGTTTTAAAAACATGAAAACACACAAACACACCTCTTACGAAAACTGTGTAGACATTGCACTTGTCACTCTTGTCGACTGATTCTTTGTAGGCACAAGTGTAGACACCAGAATCATCCACGGTCAGATTGGTGATGGTGGTGATGTGATTGAAAGGAGTTCCTTCTGTCTCAACTCTGCCTCTGTGTCTTGATCGCACCATCGTTTCCCCAAGTGGATCAATGCCATAGAAATACACCTCATTCTGTTCAGTAAAATCGTGATACAGATACATCCCAGTGTATTCCTCTTTCCTTTGGAGGCATCCTTCTGATGAACACTTCAAAGTGATGTTGTCACCAGGCTCTTTGACAATTACAGTGCTCTCTGATGTAAAAGAGACAAAATATCGGTTTAGTGGGCCTAAAAATATAACATAAGACGAAAAACATCAGCATTAACAGTAACTAAACTGGAAGCACTTGCTCAGAGAGATGCATATCAAAGATTAATGTGACATAAAATGAAATCACAATATGCAGTTGTCAATATCCAGATAAGGAAATTAAACAAAAACACACACACACACACCCTTTAAAGCTATCCTTCTAAGCTGGTCTTGTGAACATTGTTGTAGGCAGCCTTCAACTAAATTAATATAGTAAAATATTTTTAGAAGATTAAATGAACATACCTGAATTGGAACAAAAACAAATTAATAATGTGGCCCAACAGAGTCGTTTCATCTTTGCAGCAGTGACAGCATAAACCAACTAGGCTTCTCACACTATATATACACACAAACAGACCTAAAGAGCTGCATTTCCTGTATGTTTGATGTGGAGTGATGGTGTGCATCCTGTGAGAAAATTGTTGCAATCTATTGTTTACTCATACTGATATGATGAAGATACTGATTCTGATAGTGAAATGACCTTTACCTTGTAAAGCTTGATACAAAAACAGAAAAAGTATAAATATTTCATTTAAAATTAAATAAATTAAAAAAAAGAGAGAGAAGCAAATCAGATCAGCACCAGTAGTTTTAATTTGCATTACTACGAATAAAGACAATTCAGTTTGGTTGTACTTAGTAGAACACATATATAAGTTCAGATTACTGCTATAGAATAAAAGGTGTTAATGCTGTGGCTACTGAGTGTCTCATACACAATCTGAATTTCATACAGGAAACTTGGGGGGTTGTTCAGACCATTGAAAAAAAACTTAACACTGACTAATTCCTGCACTTTATCCACAACGACAAATCAAATCAGACTCAAAGCATTCAGTCATTAACATGGACTTAGATAAAGTTATGACATGAAAAAAATGTGGGGAAAAAACTAAAATAACCCATTTAAACAGATATGCCTCAAATGCATAAAATGTTACAAAAAGAAAAGGAGATCAGCTCACCATATGTTGTCATGTGTTCTATTTGACTAGACTTTTTTTAAAAAAACCATTTAAAATCCATTAAAAAAAATTAATATATAATGCACCTGTCCCATGCATGTACACACTTCTAACTTCTTTAAAAATTTGTACAAAACTATTGTCTGCCCCAAATTATGCCTAATTAGGGGTCCCCGCTCAGTCCGAGTGTCCCGATGCCTTCCGAGTGTCCTGAAACTTTGGTGTGTCCCGAGGGTCAAGCTCAGTCCTAGTGCCCCGAGCCAGAGGAGGGTCTTCTCTGGTTTGGGACTTTTCCTCTGTTGCTCCCTGCCTGCTTTTTTTCCCCCGCCCTGGTCTGGTTTTTTGTTTTCTGTTTGGCCGTCGGGAGCCGGCCTTTGAGGGGGGGGGGTACTGTCATTATTCTGTCCTTGCAAAGCGTTCTGGACCATGCTAGACAGATAGCTGACAAAAAAGACTTCAGGCGCTGATAGCGTTTTCATCTTTTATGTAAAACTGAAAAATGAACATAAAAAAGATATGCATCAACATCTTGCACACTTTACATGCATATTTGGTCTTTAAGATCAAGATAAACACATGAATAAAAAAAGAATGCGTGAACCTTGATGACCCATTTCTGATCACACAATCACCTATAGACTTATGTTAACAATCAATGTATTACTTGTTAACATTAGCTTGCACGTATAGCTGTTAAGGCAACTAGAAACACATTTAGCTAAGTTATGGCTAACACAGACACATTATGATTGGCAACATAACAACTCAGTTATTCCTCACAACGTTCGGATACAATAACATTTAGTTAACTTACGGACAAAGATACTCCAAGGCTTAAAAACGCTGGAAACACTGTCTCTCTGCCGTGCTGAGGGCATCCATGCTCGACTGACTGACTGACTTTCTGGCAAAGCAAAACCTAACTCAAATCCGGCCACAAGGGGGTAGTAAATCAACAGAATGCAGGCTTTTCTAGTAAACATTTCACCGTATCACATTACAGTCATGGTCCTGGGCCGGTGGCCCAATGATTTGTGTTCCTTTTTGTATTTCTGTTGTTTTCAGATTCCTCTGTGTTCCCTGGTGTCAAGTCCTGCGTCTTGGTTCCCCCTTCTGTCTTCCTGTTTTATTTTGATAGTTATCTGGTTCCTGTCTGTTGTGTTCAGTTTTTTCCCCTGGTCTCGTTAGGATCATCTGCGTCACCTGTGTTCCCACCTGTTTTCTCTTCCATCATCAGTCCTCCTGTGTGTTTAAGTCCAGTGTTTTCTGTGCCTGTTGTCGCGTCCTCGTCAATGTGCCCGTCATAGTTCTCATCATTGTTACCGTCAGTGTTCCCGTCATTGCCGTTGTGTCCCTTCTGTGTTTCTTTTTGGTTCTGTTTTCCTCAGGCCAAATAAAGGCTAATCATTTAACTAATCATTGGGGTCCCCTTCCTGCCTGCCACACAGCCGTCCATGACAAAAACTGCAGCTGTTTTGGGGTGTTCCTGGTCTGCACTGGATAGTATCTATCAAAAGTGGTCCAAGGACAGAACAGCGGTGAACCAGAGATAGGGCCATGGGTGGTCAAGGCTCAGTGATGCACGTTGGGAGCAAAAGCTGGCTTGTGAAGTCCAATCCAGCAGACGAGCCAGGTGCACTTACCTGGGGAACACCTGGCACCAGGATGCACTATGGGAAGAAGGCAGTCCAGCAGAGGCAATGTGGTGCTTTGGTAATGTCATGCAGCTGTTACTGTGACACGTACCACCTACCTAAGTCTTGTTGCAGACCATGTACACTCTTTCATGGACACTGTATTCCCTGATAGCTGTAGCCTCTTTCAGCAGGATAATGCTCCCTGCCACAAAGCAAAAATGGTTCATGAATGGTTTGAGGAGCACAACAACGAGTTTGAGGTGTTAACTCGGTTTCCAAAATTCCCCAGGTCTCAGTCCAATTGACCAGCTATGTGATGCGCTGGACAGACAAGTCTGATCCATGGAGGACCCACCTCGCAACTTGCAAGACTTTAAGGATCTTTTGCTAACATCTTGGTATCACAGCACAACCCGGCACACTTTCAGGGGTGTAGTGGATTCCATGACTCAATGAGTCAGGCTTGTTTTGTCAATTAAAAGGAGGCAGAAACAATGTTAGGCAAGTGCTCATGATGTCATGCCTGATCGGTATATTACAACAGAGTTATAGCAAAGTTGAAAACCAGCCCATAGTGTGTTTCACAGAAAAAATGTGACCACAATGATACCACTGTAGAACAGATATGGGCAGAAATGGTGGCTACAATGCTATACAAAACAGTGCTTATTTATAATTGGTTATCTGGTAATACGTTTATTTTACCAGACACCAGTGCCAAGCAAAGTAAACATCTGCTTTTGTTTCAAACAGGTAATATGGGCGAGTTTCCACTGAATGACTGACTTTTCTTTAACTTGACGATGGAGGCAAAGCAACTCCAAAATTGCTGGTATTGCTTTGTGTTTCTACCAAAAACTGGTCAAAGGAAGTACAAACCAGTGTAGACCAGTGATGGGATCATGGGCACCCAGCACTCAGTGGTGTTGGGTGACTTATATGTCTGGTTTCCATAAACCAGTCAGAATGCTCGTGTTAATCCTAGTAAACTGTGAAACCACCTAAAATTTGCTTTTATGTGTCATAACTGGACTCTGGCCTTGTTTAAAATACATGCATTAGCACTATTTACCTGGGGAATAAATGGTAGAAAGTTGCACTAGGGAAGAAGATTAATCAGTAGGGACAATTGTCTGTACATGTGCTCCCTATCTAAATATTAAAGATATTGAACCCCAAGTTGCACTTGATGTATTGAATGTGAATGTGTGTGCAAATGTTAGATAGAAAGCACTTAAATTTAGAAAGAAGTACATGTATGAATGTATGGGGGAATGCAAATGTGTTGTAAAAAGTGGTCACGTTGAACTACTTGAGAACTGGTAAAGCGCTATGTAAGAACTAGGCCATGGAAGGAGGAATCTTTTTTTTTTTTTTTTACTTCTTCAACACAACAAAAGGCCAAGAGGTGTAATTTGCCAAGGACTAAAAGATGAACATGTGTGTACATAAACTGACACACATTTTCCCAGCTCGTTAAATTAGTTCCATGTGTGAGTAAAAGGCTTATTAAAAAGCATCGACTTGACTCACTTGTCTCTGACACTGACTCACCAGCATTGTCTTTCTGTCTAGTCTGTTAGTGAGAAAGCTGGCAAAATTATTCATGTGGATTATATGGCCATGCACAGTGTCACAATCCATACAATTGTGTGTGGATCTAAATACACATATAAAGCGTTTTTTTAAGCGATCTCTGTGGAAGGTTTGCCTGATATGTTTCACAAATATAAACTGATCCACTGAAGCACGAATTGTGTTGCAATAGTAATTCTGTTAAATGCTGCCCTCTTGTGGTTACATGTGAGACTGGCAGGGGGCTCTTCGTGGATTTATTTTCACTCTGCGGGAGACAAAAAAATTGACAGGTTGGCAATGGCTGAAAAATAATTAGGCAAAACTAGCACCAAACTGAGAAGGCACTGAGAAGGCAGCAATAATTAAAGTTGAACTTTTGTGCAGCTCTGTGCAGGCCTATACACATCAGGCACTGCTTGAGCATGGGGCATCAAATGCTGGAGGGGTAACAAAACAGGCTAATAATATTATTGTTACCATTGTTGATGATCACAATGGTAAACAAAATTTAAAAACAGCTACAAAATTAATAGAATCAAGTAAGTAAGTAAGTAAAAGTTTATTTATATAGCACTTCTCAAGGCAGCTGCCACGAAGTGCTTCACAACAATAAAACACAGTACAACGGAAACTTTAAGTAAATGCAATATTAAAAAGATGAGATTTTAACTGTTCTTTAACAGACACCACTGAATCCACCGCTCTTAGGGAGACAGGACAATCAAACATGGCTCCCACTGCCACGTCTTCCTGTAGTTTGCACATTTGCTGTCTGATGTTATCATGATGCAAATGTAACAGTGTCTATGTGTTGTGTGATTCCACTTGCCGTAATTCCACTTGCCGTAATGTGTAATGTGGAGGTTTACTGGCTCAATGGCGCCTTCTCTCAAAAAGGCAAGGGATAAATGCCACTGGCAATGTTGTAATGTGGCCGGATCATGAGAGACGAGCCCGAGGTGGGTTGTAGCGCACAGCAGCGTACATGGTTATTAAGTATTGATGTCTATCTAGCCATTAGATGACATGTAAGACCACTATAAATGATGTAACTGCTAATGGTAGATTATTGCAGTTGTGGAGTGCTATAACAGTCATATAATTGCATGAATCATTGGCTGGGCTAGCTGGCGAACTTCTGTGCCTTTACAGTGTACCATTGTTTTGTAGTGTACTGTGCTTGAGCTGCCCCGTACTGAGCCAACCTGCCTGACCAGTATATATTATGTTCTTAGCCAGATAATAAAAAGGTCACATCTCAAAGTTAAACAAGTCTTCGTTTATCATTACCACACAACAGCAGAGTCGAAGAGGTTTATTTGGACCAGCCAGTTACAGTGTAATTAAGCCTGGTTACACAGACACACAAACACAGACCTGCCAGTAAGAGATTATAATCTGGCTCAAATCGCTCTAGTTCCAGCATGTTGTAATTAATTATGTTGCTTACACTTAAACATTATTCCAGCTTCACTGTCTGAAGGTGTGCGACTGCCCACGGGTTCTCAAAGTTTTGATGACTGAGGGCCACGCAAGAAACATCCATGCATGACACACACCTTAAGTGTTTGCAGTCTGTTAAATGAACGCTGCTTAACGCGGACACATTTGCACTAAAAAAGACAGCAGCTGTATTTGCTCATTTTATCAGCATTGAGTCAGACATGATGGTCCGAACAGAAGAGCTGAAACTAAAGAGAAATGTTACTTTTGTTTTCTTCTGTGAACACTGGGTAATAGTTTCAGGCACACGCTTTAGAAAAATGCAGGGAAACACAGAAGGTGTCGAGGGTGGAAGCTAAAAGAAGTGTAAACAGGGTGGGCATCAGGTGTGAAGACATCATGAGTGCGTGGGCCACTTTTTGTGATCTGTTATCAGAATGTTGACGGACAACACCTGATTAAGTAATTGTTTAAGCCAGACAATGGGAGGGGATTCACAACGTTTATTTTTATTATTATTGTTTGTGGCTGGCAGGAAGTGTTTTAATGCCTGTGATGTAACACATACTTCCTGTCTTTTACTGGAACACAGGATTAGTAAAAAAGAAAGCTCGAAAAGAAAGTTGACGTGTGATATAAAAAGCACTTTTCTTACACAGCCTATAGCACTTTGAAAAGTGCTTCACAGCAATATTTTTTAATATATTAAAAGCATCCATAAAGAACAAAAGAAAATCAGAAATATAAAACACAACCAGAGATTACAATATGAACAAATAAAGATCGAGAGAGAAAAAAAAAGACAAAACAAAAATGTTTACCACTGTTATAAATGTAATATTCAACGCCTTTCCAATAGGATGGTCTAATCAGTTAACGTCCAGTCTCACCTGCACTTTCAGAATTCTTGTGATTTTTATTCATCAATTTTTAAACATCTAATTAATTCCATTATTCATTCGTGAACTGAGTCAGCTCTGTAACGACGTCACATGAGTTCACTTGCATGGGTTCTTGGGAACATTGGAGTTTTGATTCCTTGAGTTCCTGTTTTTTTCTTTCCTTAGGGCTTTCATTTTGGTTTCTGATGTTTAGGTTGATTAGTCACAGCCTCTTTAAAGTTCCTGCGTTTCTCGCCTTGGCGGTTTGTTAGTCGCTTACTTTTCTTTCTTTCTTACATTTTTGCTTTCTGTGTCTCATTTCACTTCCTTCTTTATGCTCAGCTGCTCTTTGTTCTCGTCTTGTTTCCGTTTCCCCTGATTACCTCATCTATGTCATCATGTCTTATTGTCAGCGCGTCTGTTTTTCTCCCTTTTTGTAAATACTGTGTAATCTTGGTTTCTGTGTTATTTTTGCAGACTTTCTGATTATTGCCTTTTATTTATTTATATTGTAGTAGAAACTGTAGTTTCGTGTTTGACTTCAAGCTGCCTCAGAGTCCTGCATTTTCCCTGCTTGTTAACATTTAAACCTACCCGTCTTCCCTTCCCCCCTACTTTGTTAGTTTGGTTTCTGCTCACATTTTTTAGATCACTCCCACGCAGAACTCAGAAACACTTCCTTGTATTCGTGATAAATCCTAACAGATCAATGAGTGACTGTTCTGGTTTTCTGTGCTAATTTTCAGCCATGTGCTCCAGTAAAATATAAAGCCTGCAGTTTAAGCGATAAATAGACTTGGTGCTGTTTGTTTACTTCCTGTGGAATAGTACCCCCTACATGAGTGTTCATGCATTCATTTGATTGTGACAGTCCAACCAGTTTCATAACTTTAAGTTGAACTTTTTATTTGTTAGTCTTTAACACATTTGCCCAAGACGTGATAGATCCCCAGGTCAAGAGCAGGATAAGGCACAAGTCTCTGGGAGAGCATCCGGTGTAAAAATCTGTGCCAAATTAAATAGACAGATCCATCCAATGTGGTGACCCCTTGCAAACAATAAAAGTGGCATCTACATAAATCCTACTGTATACTTTACTAACAAAGACAAAATATTTTCATAGATATGTTCTCTCCATGTACTCCTGCTTCTTCCCACAGTCCATAGACATGTAATTAGTGGGGTTAGGTTAACTGGTGATTCTAAATTGCCCATAGGTGTGAATGTAAGTGTGAATGGTTGTCTGTCTCTCTGTGTTACTTCTGTGACAGACTGGTGACCTGTCCGGGGTGTACTCTGCCTCTCGCCCTGAGGCAGCTGGGATAGGCTGCACCCCCCCCCCCCCCACCCCCGTGACCCTGAATTGGACAAGTGGAAAAAATGGATAGATGGACGGTGGGATAGATATCTAGATGTAAATCAAATCACCGTGTACTAAAGCTGTAACCTTTAAGATTTTCCACCTAACCCACCCACTGTTGACACACCTGTTCAGGTGGCATGCCACAGCAAAACAAAGTGGTACTGATATAAATGAAAATAACCGCCTCTTAATGCTCTCATTGTTCATGTCATGATTAATGGAACATAACTGTGGGCCAATGAGCAAAGCCACAGGCACCTAGGTGTAGGCATGGCAAAATATGTTCAAATGCAGTCTGTTAGCTGCAAAATTTGGAGAGTGCAGTCTATTTGTGGGGTAAAAAGTTTACTTTTGATATCAGGAACTCAAAATCGGCTATGAATGATTAGAGTTCCTCTGTACATAAACCCATCACAAATTAAGTATGTTTTCACATGTTGTGTGCACAGTGAAACTAAAACACTATTTATCTGCTCTGAATTTTCTGTCTGCTTCTCTGCTGTGGATAACCCTCGGGTAGAAGACCCCTTAAACACATGTCTATATGATTATTTCTTCTGACAATCCTGAACATGTGCAGCTTCAGAGGGGAAACATCAACAACAATGATGAAATAACTGCTATTGGAGATGCTCACTGAAATTCAGTAGAAATAATAATAAACTTGTCCTGACAGCTGTAACAGAACTCAGGTCCTAACATGATCAAAGCTGTTGCATAACAAATGGCTGTCACACTATGACTTTGTGGAACAACTTGAGTTATCGCTGTTGTTCCATGTGCGTGAATCTGTGTGACTCTAAAGCTCAGCTCTCATAGAGATCTTGCTTCTGTATTCAGACCCCCGAAACCGCCGGCATTTAGGCTACTCAGATGAAAGATTTATATAGACGTGTGTACCCAGGAGTCTGCTTTCCATGGGCCATCTGCAGCAGAGAACCAGAGAGTACAGAGCAGGCAAATAATATTAATTATATATTGTCACTGTGCACACACAGGTTTATACAAGCAAATGCCATGTACTCTGCTGAAATTGGCATGGCTGAGTGGACTCTGTGCAACAACTCATATTTCTTCCTTCTTTGGTTAGATGTACAGCCTGGCATAACTGCGGCTGCCCTGTGATCTGTCTGCTGGGCCCAACCTGCCACTACATAAAAGCGGAGACAAAACAATACTTTGCAACAAAAACATTTTCTGTGGTGGTAGGGTGTGGGTGTTTTGTCAAAAGTCAAAGCATCTAATAACACACTAAAGGTTCCTCTAAGGCGCAAGTGATCCTTGTGTGTGATAGCGCACCAGTGGTTATGTGTGTGCAAATTGCTTTCAATTTTAATAATACTTATGTACAATGACCTATAATATTTCGCTGATGTAAATGAAGAGGCTATGTGTGGCACAACTGTATATAAAATGCCCTGCAAAATGCACTACTTAAAAACTTTAAAAAAGTGTGGACTCACTGTGTCCACACTTTTTACTGGTACTGCAAGTGTGGTTTTCGCATGCACAACAAAGACTTGCCCTTGTTGTCATCTCCATACGCTCCTTCTCTCTAATGACCACGTCCTTCATTTCCTCCTTTCAGCACCTCTTGCAAGTACCACAATCCTGCTTCCGGAGGGCTGTTGAAACAGTAATGTAGTGGAGCTCAGAGAGCTTAACTCAGGAAGAGCATGTTTGGCATGTATCCACTTTGAAAAGCAATAAGCATTTTATTTCTTTGTCCAATAATAATAATAATAATAATAATGCAGGTAAAACAGAATTATTCCCTGGATACTCTCTTCTTCGGAGGTGTGGTGCAGCCTGGCTCCTTCATTTAACATCCTATGAAAAGCTGATTGCCTCGAAACCTAATTGGTTGTGCACCCTTGGCAGCAAAAACCCCAATCAGGCACTTGTGATAACAGGTTTAGATACAGTGGCATTGCTAGGATCTTAAACAATGGGAGCTTAGCCCAGACCCAATTTCTTTTTAATTTTGCCATATTTTATTTTACTATAATAAAGAGAACTATAATAATCACTCTCGTTTTACACTGTTTTTGTCATTGCACTGCATTTTTCTACATTTGATTCATTTTACACAAAATATTCTGTGTAGTGTCTTGAAATGTTTGCTAGAGTTCATTAATCCCCAGGGAACACAGACCGTAACAGAGTGCATTAACCTCTATTGCATGTTCTGAATAGACGAACAGGGAACAGGAAAATTATGCCAAACGCACTCAAGTTAAGATTTCATTCTTTTTCTTATGAAATAACATTAGTGACACAGTACACACATTATTTCCTGTGGAATTAACTTAGTTGAAAAAAATTCTGTATTGTTAAGGGTTAACAGATAGAAACCCCTGGCAGGTAGTAGCAGCCATCTGCCGCAACCAGGAAAAAGGACATGCTGTGGAAGCGAACCAAAGATTATTTGATTATCAACAATCAACAAAGGTTTCTTACAATGTTACAAAGTGGACATGAAACACTGCACGTATAAAGGTTCATTTATATTTTTCATTATCATTTTTATTTTGGAAGTAGTGTATCCAGTATAGCTGACTGGGGGTGATGGTAGAATCAGCAGACCACTGTATTTTACCAGTTTGTTTTGTCATGATAAAGATGTTTTAATAATACAGCAGAAATCGCCTAAGTCGAAGTTGCACAAATCGGATTTTCGCTCTAGTTGGATGGCTTCTGCAGGTCCCAATTTCTCGGGACCTGCGGGAACGTTGATTCCAGTGAAGATCATCACCTAAATTGGATCATATGAGTCAGATTTTTGCCTTCCCTGGATGAAAAATTTGGTCTCATTGTAATGCATTAATGCATATTAAATGTGATCGCATAAGTCGGGTGAGTTTAGCACTAAAGCCCTCCTCAGCTCCCGCCACGCCGACACACACTAACAACAAACGGAGATCGCTTGATTGTCAGTACAATCATGTGATGTCTGGATTGGCTGCACTGGGTGAATCGGTTCACAATCACAATCACGGCAAGCGCAGGAGTCAAGCTTAAGCTTCAAACTCGCACTTACGAGCAAAAATATGAGATTATAAATTTTGCAGAAGCAAATGCAGGGATGAAGCAGAAAGCCATTGCTGCAAAATTCATTTTTTACCCCAAACTGTCTGATATTTTGAAGAATTTTAAAGAATCAGATTTTATCCAACTTACACATAAACTGATTTATGCGAAAGCTGGATAAAATTCCATGGGCCATTTGAATCTGACTTAGGCTATTTCTACTGTATGTGGTTTCAATGTTTAAAGGGGAAACTATTCTGTTTTGTTTCTTTTTGTTTTTCTTCTTTGTTTTCATTTGCTTCTTGGATATGGCCCCAACTGCACATATGCCCCTGGGCATGTTTCCAGAACACCCACAGGATTATTCAGCCAAGCTGACAAGATACACAGTGGAGCGCATAACCAGCTATGAGGTCACTAAGGTTGGCCTGCTTGAATTTGTTTCTAGTTAAAATTTAAACTGCCTATTAGGAGTACTGGGACATTTTCCAATGGCTGAATATTTGTTTTGTTTGTTTTTTCCTTGAATAGGCCCATGAACCAGCCCAACACTGATAACAAGAAGCCACAATCAAGGTCTAGATCATACTCAATACTAGTTGAGAGCTAGAACTTATTCACTCCTAAAAACTTATGTTCATTTGTTGGTAATTTAATACATTTCAGTCAGGTGGACATTTGCTTAATGGCTGATTATAAAGATAACGGGAACATTTCTGCAGATATAAACATGGCTGTTTTTGACCTTTCAGGAGCAAAGTCAAAACCACCAAGGGCTAAAAGGATTAACTAGTGACAACAAGAATGAAAAGGAGCTGTCTGGGAGATAACAGGAGCTAACGGCAGCTATACTGAGCTAACATGTGGCTTCAGTTTTCTCACTTAGCTCCTGTTATTTTAAAACAAAGTCTGAAGCCAGCGTGTCAGTTATATCGGTTTGAAAGAGAAAGAAACAGGAGTGAAAGAGTCTGTTTCATATCAACAGCTTTTTAGTTTGATTACAGTCATAAATTAAGTATTTTTACTCACTAGCCGTTCACAGGACAGCGCATTACATTTCTTGTGCTCTTAAAGTAGGCCGTTTAAGTAGACTGTAGGCCTCAAAACTGTAGGCATGTTAATAATCATAATTTTTCAGTTCACAAGCAGGAAGACAGAGGAGGAAAAGAGGTGGCAAAAAGTTAAATGAAATGAGCCCTTAGACTAGAGACCACAATGAAATTTTACCTCTAAGGGTTGCTGTTACAACAAACTGGTTTAGCTAGCAACTGTGTTGATACTATCTATGTAAACCTATGAGAGGTCAAAGGCAAAGATGTGTAATAAATAATACAGCGAACATTTTTATTGAAAGGTTTAATATTTTTTCACAGATCACATTTTTTTTAGTCTTTATCGCAACAATAAAAAAATTTTTTTTACCACTATCAGCCTACCCTAACTGAAAGTTAGTGGAAAAGTTGCCTAACAGGAAGTCCATTGTTACCCTAAAAATAAACTTCTTGAAGTCATATCAGGTCAAGTTGCTATTCTAAAAGGTGCATTTTACACATACTTTTTCCATTACGGTACATTTGAAAAGGTCTACCTATTCCCGAGTCAACCCCACAGTATATCTACCTACCTCATAACTTCACTCTTTGACTAATTCATTCAAACTGCTTGCCACATTGATTAGGGGGAATAAATTAGACTACCCTCTGGTAGAGGTGATAATAGCCAACTGGTAGATGAATCTCTGCTACTGCCACACACACAACAAAGAAACAACAAATACATTTTTAGTTTTCTCCTATATCGCTTCAGAACTATTCAATTCAGTTCAATTTTATTTATATAGTGCTAAATCACAACAAACAGTTGCCTCAAGGCGCTTTATATTTTAAGGTAAAGACCCTACAATAATTACAGAGAAAACCCAACAGTCAAGCCACTAATCATTCACCTTACAGCATAATGTACTACACTGCAATTACTCAGAAATAGAAATGATGGCAGTTTCCATTATAAACATGTTATGGATGTGCCCGGGCTTGCTCTGAATGTCCATTAAAGGTCCTTGGTGACCTATCATTCACCAAGCTTTTGAACCTACTCTGCGTGTCTGTATAAAATGTAGAAGACCTTATCTTATTTTTGTTTTGCTTTTCCATTCACTCTTTCTTTTAATGTGACTCCAAAAAGACATGGCCTTATCAAACTTGTTCTGCAGAGTGCTTTCACATGCAGGTACCAACAATAAGATCTGAACTAGGAATGATTTCTTTTAGACACCAGCCATAATAAAAAAAGCAGATTTGTAGACTTGATACAGTGTAAAGCCTGAAAAAATCTTTTGAACCTGACCATACATGTTTTACCTCCATCATTCCAGTTCTTCCGCTTATCCAATTCAGGGGGGGTATCTCTCTGTCGCAACACAGAGAGATAGACAACCATTCGCCCTCACATTCAAACCCACGGGCAACTAATTACAGTGATTAAACAACTAGTCTTAGTTTGGTGTTAAGTCTGCACAGGGGTACTCAACTGGGATGGATGTTTACCAGTAATGATTTCCACCCACCAGGTGCTGCCTGTTGTTGACA
>JAMQGT020001727.1:0-40379 GCA_024447675.2 Pterophyllum scalare | reverse complement strand
TATGTATATCATCTACTTCGTTCAGTTACGTATTGTTTGTATTGATAAAGAAATATGTATTTAAGTGGCAAATAATTAATAAATAAATACAAAAAAAGATTGTCAATTTATTGTTTTGTTGTTTGTTATAAAAATTTCCACTGTAACATTTGTTTTATCTTGATAATAAATATGGCATTGAGCAAGAGTACATTTTATGAGTTTCAGCTTCCTACTTTCTTTATCTAATCTTTCAAAAGTTACATAATATAATGTATTTCTAAACAAAAGAGAACAACAACAACAACAACAAAAACATTCTACTACTGCAAATAAAAGAAGCCCATAAAAGTTGTTTCAAGTAATCTTTTGTGACTGTCACCTGCTCTCATTTCAGAGAGATCCCCATTGAGAAAGCAAGCACATTACTGACCTCTGCAAAGACTCAATAATGTCATAACATTTTGTCAGCACCTTCAGAATGAGCTATTGTCATTCAGACATAATTATAGGTCAGGCCCTGTCATTGGAAATGGAGGGCAGTGACCTACAGATATCACACTCTGCTTTCATTAGCATTTCATTGTCATTCAAACCAAGTCTGAGGCCACTTCACCTGGAGGCATGGAAGCACCTGAAAGTCACTCAGCTGAGTTCAATATTGGATTTTCTTTTCAGGTGTGCTTTCAGAAAGATTGAAAGATGGTTACTATTTGATGTAAGTGGGTTTTAAGGAGCAGAATTCAGTTAAAAATAATAACATAACTAATGCTCAGTGGTGGCACCTATCCAAAAACAGCTCATGTTTATCAAGTACTGTTGGTTCCACTGTATTCCCAGATCAGAGTGTGTTTCCTTCCCTGCAGATACACTATCAATAAGTACCTTCAGTGTTTCAGTTTACTAGAAGCCAAGAGCAGATAAGACTGAGATTACAGTTGCACTATCTCCAGGGGAGGTCAGAGCAAGGAGATATGCAAGAAAGTGTGCAGCAGTAACTAGCACACATGGCTCAACCTGTACAGGGGTGAAGGCCAGAATACATCTGCTTCTCAACTGGAAGGTGTTTCCTTGGTGTCATAGCTACGCTATAATATTTGATCTTGTGAGTGAGGTGATGACTGCATGGTGTGCTTTAGTATCATTTAAACTAAGTTTTTTAATTTACAGCTATGCATATCATAAATCTGAATTTTCCTTAAATATTGAACTGGAAGTGTATCTTGCATGTTTCAAATAGAAAGCTGCTCTACTCTGTTCTTTGTTTTTTTTCTCCACAGTCTTTCTGATGAAGTCACTTGGAGCTGTTGCGGTTCTGTGTGGGATATCAGGGAGGTGCAACAGAGTCAGAGCAGGAAATACAAGGCTTACTCTTCTAAGGGTGACGAAGTCTTAAAAAGTCCATTTTAAATCTTACTCACTACAAAATGCCATGTGTCAGCAGTTGCCTGTTCCAACGCACTCTGATCTGGAAGGACAAACACTGAGGAAGTCCATCCCTATGAGACTGACAATGGGTACTGCAACCAGCGTGGTCCGTTTCAGACGGGTACAGAGAAACTGATGAAGTACCCAGAAAGAAGCTTCACATGTTTTGCCCAAAGGATTTTGTCAGTTTTCCATCTTGCAGTCTTCTGCCATTTCTAGAGAATTATGTGCTAGCTGTGGTACGTCTCAAACAGATGTGATGTCAGTTGTGAGTGGTTGAAGCCACTCCTGCCCCCCCCCCCCCGCCTCTGTTACACTATTAAATTAGCCAGATTTTTTTTTTTTGGCTAGTTATTTGGATTAAATCCTAAGAAAAGAAAAAAAAAAGAAAAAGAGGACACTAACATTTTCAAATAAAAAAGACCAAGAATATGAAAAACAAAATATCACTAGCAATACAAAATTAGAATTTTATTCACCCTGCTTCTTTCACACACTTTAATAGCAGCAACACAGAGATTCACACACCCTCTAATGCATCCACACACAAATGAAAGAAAAAAAAAAGAAGAAAAAAGGAGGCGCTGTCTGCTCAGACAGTTGCAATGGAATCTGAGCTAGGAGAGGTGGAAGACATGATTTGGCAGTTTACCCCCAGTATTTGCCTCAACATTTTGACGCCATGACTCGAAGTCAAGCTGAGAAGTTTCCCAAGACCTGCTCAGCCTGCAAGCGGGTGTTCCTTGTAAGTCCTGAGCCTGCCCCCCCCAAGGATCTGCATCCCCCCCCCCACCGATCGACTGTACATCAGTGTGCAAGGCACTCAGCATTGTGAGGGTGTGAACATGTCGCACACCTCTGATGCCTCTGTGTTAGCATCACAGGGTTTAGTCCTCAGCGTGCTGAGACCAGCTGCCTCCCAACCTGAATGCTTTCAAATGGCAGCAGCTCTTGTCGCACTTCCCACAACAAACCACGTCTGTTAAAAACCTGAAAATTAAATCAAATATTCACCTTCTAATGAGACTCAAGCGTGTTGTCATCAGTCATTGTGTGTCATCAGAGCTGCAGCTGCAGACATGTCAGAAATTTCACTTTTCTAACTCAAGGTTTTCAGCCCAAGTACAAAGAATTAGATTTCTTTAAAGTGATTTTAAAAAAAATCAGGAGAATTATACCTGTGTGGAAACAAGAGCAACAAACCTGCACTATATTTTTTTTCTATTCCCTGTGTTTATCTCCAATAGCAGGTTTGGAAGAACAGTCTTTCTACATTTCAGTCCATGTCATCCAGTCATATGAAGGGAAGCCAGGGCCATCCGCCAGTGTGTCTGGTCAACCAAGAGGGCAGGGTGCACAACGAGAAGAGATCTTAAATATTTTTAATTAAAATCATGGGAGCAAGACAGGAAACCTTAAACCTTTACCATATACTGGAAAAGAGGACAGTTAAAGAAAAAAATGTTTAAAATTTAAATATTTAGAGATTATTTAACAATTTTCTTACATTTTTACAGCACTTATGTTTGACAAATATTTTCTAGTTGACATTTAAGTCTTTGCTGTTAATACATTTTGATATAAACTTCTCAACCAGTGGCATCTGTAAATGTCCACTAATAAATTTCCTAATCATAAAGTTTGAATTTAAACCTTCAAACTTTTTTTTTATGACTGCATGTGATCTCATAACTTACAGTTGGATTTCATTTCTAAAATTGAATACATGGATTATAGGAACTGAACTCTGAACAAAGTGTCCTTTGTCTACAAAAAAAAAAAAAAACAAGTATTGGAGGAAATCCAGCAAAGTGGAGTTTTGGCATTGTGACACGTTTTTCATGCACTCTGTTTAAAATAGGTTGTCCTCACTGAGAATATGTATGTAAAATGTCTTTATTTCATGGATTCCATTTATTTTTCAAATACATTACATCTGCTATTACTACTAGTAGCAGCTACTATCTAAATATATGTGGTGAAAAAGCTATTTTTAAAAAATATAATCTGCGTGCAACTTATTAAGAAAAATCACCTGTCCACTTGTTAAGCCAAAGCTGACCTACGTCACTCAAATAACACTGAAAGACTGTCTAAATGAACTGTTGTTGAGTTAGTTTAGGAGGAAGTGTGGGGGTGAGTAGTCAGCTTGTTTGGACCACTAATTGTCCGAAGAAAAAAGTGCTAAAATTTCGAGGTAGAGAGTTCAATTCAATTGCAAAATTTTGCAATACCTTCCTGATTTGTTTTAATCATTGCAGCACCATCTCAAACCCACGGCTTCCTCTCAAGTTTCTGGACTGCTATCTCCCCCTATTGGTCAATACTGTCACTGTGCAAAGCTGAGACGACTCGTGGCTGCTGCTCCGCAGCAACTCTGCAGACTCACTGACAGAGCTGTCTCTGTGCAGCACGAGTTTTAGCCTGTCTGTATTCAGAGACACATAAACATCAAAGCTACTCTTCCATGAAGATCAGAATAATCTAACATACTTAACACAGTTTTTTTTGTTTTTGTTTGGTTTTATCTGTTTTCTTGATTATTTCCTGTAAATATCTCATACAGTTGAATAATCTCACAGAAAAAAACAAAACAAAACAAAAAACAAACAACAGCAACAACTTAAACACAAGGATAAACTTATTCGGTAAAGCAAGGTATTATAATTACAATATGCTAAATATACATCTACGTAAAACAATATAGAAAATGAATGCGTAAACAGAAATCTGAAAACAAGTCGAAGATAAATGGACGTATGATTTCAGTAAAGAAAAAGAAACAAACATAATGTCATAGTCAAGTTTTAAAAAAAACAACAAATACTAAACATTTTAATGAGAATCATACGTTTTTTAAATAACTGGGCGGATTTTGTGTCTGTCTGGAAGTTAAGTTTACCTGATTTGAATAAACAGTTTAAACAGTTCACATTATTAGCATTGACTTTTGAACGCAGCATTACCCAGTAAATAAAATAAAATCAAGAACTATAAGGTGAAAAACACGATTTCCCTACTTGAGCTGAGTTTTCAGTTGTTGACTGCAAGCCTCTGGAGCAGAGTCAAATTACGTCCCCGCCTACTAAAAAGCTTCCCCCCCCCAATCATTTCCTTGCCGTCAAACATAAATCCAGGCATCGCCTCCTGAGTCTATAGACTCTTCAGCAATCCCGCAACAGCAGATCTCTCACGTTTGCCTTTAACGTCACAGTTTCGAAGTTAAGCATTCGAAAGCGACCACTTGCAGTTGGTTTTCTTCTCTGCGAAATAGTGAGAATTCAACGGAACGACAGAAATACACGCAAATATATATTTGACCTTTTTTTTTCAATTTTATTTTAAATGATTCAAGTTTGCCCCGGCAAGCTGAGACTGCAGCTTTCGGGGGACATCACCTGGATTTAGAGAGAAGGATTTTTTTTTTCCCTGCGAGAAGCTGTTCTTTAATTTTTTCGCATGAATCTCCTCGATCCTTACCTGAAGATGACAGAAGAACAGGAGAAGTGTCACTCAGACGCTCCCAGCCCAAGCATGTCTGAGGACTCCGCGGGCTCGCCTTGTCCGTCCGGGTCCGGCTCGGACACTGAAAACACTCGTCCGTCCGACAACCACCTCCTCATGGGTCCAGACTATAAGAAGGAAAGCGAGGAAGAAAAGTTCCCCGTGTGCATCAGAGATGCGGTGTCTCAGGTGTTGAAGGGTTACGACTGGACTCTGGTCCCTATGCCGGTGCGCGTCAACGGTTCGAGTAAAAATAAACCCCACGTCAAAAGACCCATGAACGCATTCATGGTGTGGGCTCAAGCTGCACGGAGAAAGCTGGCCGATCAATACCCACATCTGCACAACGCGGAACTCAGCAAAACCCTTGGTAAACTTTGGAGGTAGGTTCGCTTTAGTTTTTTTTTTTGTTCACCTTTACAGTGAGCTTTTACGCGCCGCTGTGCACGACGCAATATTTATTAAAATGGCGTTTTCTTGCTATTTTACAGTATTGGGGTTTAAATAATGCTTTTCCACTTTTACTTACCCATGTTTTGATCTTTATGGTGAATTTTCTATAAAAGTATGTTTTATGCATATCATAACTTGTTAAGAATTAGGAGAGGCAAACTTTTTCAGAAGTTTTTTTTTTCTATTTCTTTACTTTCTTAACGCTTTTTTCTTCTTTTGGTAATAATCAGTGCTAATTAACAATTGCAATGATTCAGTATGCTTAGCTTCTGCAACTGTTAACAAGCCACAATTTAATTAGAATGTGCAATTCCGTGTGGCATTTTCAGATTGCTCAACGAGGTAGAGAAGCGTCCGTTTGTGGAAGAGGCTGAGCGTTTGAGAGTGCAACATAAGAAGGATCACCCCGATTACAAATATCAGCCAAGGCGGAGAAAATCGGTCAAGAACGGGCAAAGCGAACCGGAGGACAGCGAACAAACTCACATCTCTCCAAATGCCATTTTCAAGGCGCTGCAGCAGGCCGACTCTCCGGCTTCAAGCATGGGCGAGGTGCATTCACCAGGAGAGCACTCAGGTGAGGGAAAAAGAAAACAAAAATCTCGCTTGTTTTCTACAGTGTATTTTTTTTAACAGCTACGTTTTGGTTTTGTAGAAGTGACATTTTTAGAAGTCTTTAGGGCCATGAAGGGAGTACTTGTTAATGATTAGTGGTTAATGATTATTAGATTTTACAAGCCATCATGCAAAAACATCTGTCAGTAGTAACAATAAACCTCTTCTGGAGCCATTTACAGTTACTCTGGTATATTGAATCCAATAAACATGTTCTTAAATGCATAATTTTTATAAATGTTCTGTTAACTAAGAGTCTAACTTTGCCTTTGTCTAACTAGGTCAGTCACAGGGTCCACCAACACCCCCAACCACCCCGAAGACAGACCTTCCCTCCAGCAAAACTGACCTGAAGCGTGAGGGGCGGCCCGTACAGGAGGGCACTAGTCGCCAGCTCAACATTGATTTTGGAGCTGTGGACATTGGTGAGCTGAGCAGTGAGGTTATCTCCAACATGGGAAGCTTCGATGTTGACGAGTTTGATCAGTACCTGCCACCTCACAGTCATACTGGGGTGAATGGTGCAGCGCAGGTTGGCTATACCAGCAGCTATCCCATCAACAGTTCCTCAGTTGGCCAGCCAGCCAGTATTGGAGCCCACGCCTGGATGTCCAAGCAGCAGCAGCAGCAGCAACAGCAGCACTCTCTGACCACTCTGGGTGGAGGAGGAGAGCAAGGCCAGCAGGGTCAACAGAGAACCACCCAGATTAAGACAGAGCAGCTGAGCCCCAGCCACTACAGCGAGCAGCAGGGCTCCCCACAGCATGTCACCTATGGGTCCTTCAACCTACAGCACTACAGCACCAACTCTTACCCCTCCATCACCAGATCACAGTATGACTATTCAGACCACCAAAGTGGTGCCAACTCCTACTACAGCCATGCAGCTGGCCAAGGCTCAAACCTGTACTCCACCTTTAGCTACATGAGCCCCAGCCAGAGGCCAATGTACACCCCGATCGCTGACACCACCGGGGTGCCCTCTGTGCCGCAGACCCACAGTCCACAGCACTGGGAGCAGCCCATTTACACACAACTCTCCAGGCCCTGAGGAGGCAATCTGAGGACTGACTATATAACACCTACACCCCAGACTTTCTGCTCGGTGGCATTTGCACCATCTCACCACACGCCATTCATTGCCAACAGAAAAACATGACAAGAACTTCTTTTTATAGTTCTAAAAATATATCTTTGGATTGGCTCACAACAGTGCCTTTTGTATTGGTTTGAATTGTGATTATATTTTTTTAGATATAATGTTTAAAAAAGTTAAATCCTCTGTGAGGACATACTGGCTATAAATATATTAGTATGTACTGTGTATGTGTTCTGCTCTTGTCATTATTATCATAATCAGTGTCATCAGCACCCTCGTCACCATGATTTGAAGGTTTAACACATCTAAAGGAGCAGTAATGCCAGTTAAAAAAACACCCCCAGTGGCCTTACTTCTCACCAATGTATTTTTGTACAGGAAGTAAGAAACTGTTTACTGACACTGCCGTCTTATAATAGCCTACGTTCTGTTTTGAATTTTTGTACTGTACATATTTTATTGTGATTCCAATGAGATGCAAGGATTGAGTGACACAGGTTTGAAATAGATTAGAATTTTTGGCCACGATATGACTGTGTCATCAGTGAATTAGTCAAATATTCTACTTCTTGTTTGCTTTAGCTCAAATTACTGTGTTGGAAACGCTATAGCAGGTGCCATGTAACTCTCCTAAGGGCCTTACTGTGTTGCTAGATGTAACAGCAATGCTTGCTTTTTTTGTTTGTTTTTTTGCCTTGAAACCATTGGTGCCTCGAGAGCTATAGTAGTGAGGCTTCGTCCACTTGAATTGCAGTGTGAAAACTACAGCATAGTTCTGACTTCCTGCTAGAAGAGATACAGGAAGTGACCTTTGACCTGATCAATCTCAGCAGCCATCAGGTCTGAGTCTGGTGTGCTTCTATAAAGCCTTCTGCCTCAACTTTTTTCCTAACCTTTCTCTTAATTTATTCTTTAGCATTAATTTTATTTGAAAATAACTATTTGCAATTTTCGTTTTAATTCAGCAGCAGCTGGCTGAGGAGAAATAGGTTGCTGTCATATGTGGTACAAATTTGTTTATTTATCATTTGTAAATGTTTCCGTATAAAAGTTCCTTTTATTCACGATCTAGTTATGTACAGAATACTTATAATTACATGAGTAAGCAAAAAGAAAAACTGGAAGTCTTTTCTCTTTTTTTTCTCTCTCTTTCTAACAAATGACTAAATGAACATAAAAGCAGCTGTTTTGTAAAGAATTTGCTGGAATCAACAGATTTTTTTGTTTGTTTGTTTTTCAAAAATGTTGTGTTCCCCATTTTATATTCTGTCCCATTAGTTCCCATTTCGTCATCTTCTTAATGCAGTTTCCCTAGGTAAACATGGCATTGTCTTTAAAGCTTATCTTTTGTATTATATTTGTTTGCAATAAAAGCAAAACACAGAGAAATATGTGGCCGTCTTGTTTCGTCCCGTGTTTCATACAGCGCTGCATATGGTTTTGGGGCTTTCTATCTCTAATACAAGTTTTGTGTATCCTAGTATGGTGTGTAATAAGTAGTTATAAAGAAAGGCATCCAGAGGCATCATCATTATCATACCAGTTACAACAAGGTACGCTGTTGACATAAGATCAACCAATTCATGATGCCATTGGATGAGTCTGAGTTACCTTGTAACAGAATGGGTGTGTGTGTGTGTGTGTGTGCGTGTGTGTGTGTGTGTGTGTGTGTGTGACACAGATAATTTGATTTCTCCATTACTTAGAACCAGTTTGTTGTCTATTAACCACAGTGGTTTAGTGAAACTGCATTTCTACGCTTCTGCCTTCTCAGACCATGAGGTCACAGGTCCATTATTACCACTGGCAAGATGTATGTCCCCCACCCTCTCACCACCACCACCACCACCTCCCTTGCCTGTATACTCAACAGCTTAAAGAAACAAACTAAACACAGTATTTTTTTTTTTGAGTCATTACTGGTCTAGTACCATAGAAGTAGAGCTGACCTTAATAAATCAGTGACAGTGTAAACACAATCAGGTACGATAGCTTTGTGTTGAAATTTGAGGCACATTCACAGATGACGTCTCTTTCCTCACATCAACTAGACTAAAATCTTTTTTTTCTTTTTTTTTTGTCATCCACGGCTGCACTTCATCTAACTGTGATGACTGGGCTTTTTTTTTTTTTTTTTTTTTAACTTTACTCAATAGCTACTTATTACACATCATACTAGGGTTCACAAAACCTGCATTATAAACAGAGAGCCAGATATATTAACTAGAGCCATCAACCATTTCAACACCTCATTGTATTACAGACTAGAATGAGTTTGTTTTTTTGCCCATACATTGATTTAGTATGTAAAGTGGAGAAATGAGAGACTGATTCTCTACAAAAGCTGTTTATTACTCTAATTTATTCGTTGGCTAATCTAAAGTGTTTGCTCCTCTGAGTGAACATTTTCTGCTGACTGTTTAATATTTATGTTTATGTTTACTTTTTAAGTTTTTAATCTAAAAGTAAAGCTTTGTGAAATAATATTGATTGCAAAAAAGCCTTAAGATCCCAACTTTTCTTCATTTATGTGATCTGGGATTTTCCGTAGCTTCTGGTAAAATTTTCAGAAATTGATATGCAGTTGCTCAAGGCTTGTTGTGTTGTGGACGAGACAGTGTCATGAGGCTTGACTTTGGTATCTCTGGTTAAATGCAAAGGTGGTAAACTTCCCCTCTAACAGTAATGAGCATGCTGGGCATGTGAGGCCCTGAACCTACCTCCTACAGAGAGGCCCTGAGGCACATCCATCAGTGAACCTCCAATGGCTCAAACCTGGAGCCAGGCAACATGGCTGCAGGGCCTCAGGGCTTAGCAGGGCAAAGGGAAGGCAGTCAGTGCTGATTCAGAGCAGAGCAGACCGGTGGTGTGGGCGATTACAAGGAAAAGACAGAAGCACCTCATAAAAATCCCTTTTTTTTGTCATCAATGAAAACTCTTGAGAATTTTAAATGGTCCAAACTTAAACCATACACTCTCAGAAAAACATGTGACAGGAACTTTAAACTAAACACTGACTGACTGAGTTGTTAGCATGAGCTCTTAATGAATGTATGAAAAAGAAATGTTACCTGACTTAAAATGTCTGGATGCTGTCTAAGCTGGCTCCAGCAGGCGTAACTCAGTGCTTAGGACATGATTGGCTCCTCACAAAAACTGCTGCATGAAAGTTAAACCGGAGCCAACATTTCTGTTCAGTAAACAAAGAAAAAAACTCAACTTTAGTAAACACAGGTTCTCTAGTTATAGAAAACGACCAACACATTTTGCTAAATTGTTTCACTATCGGGCTATTGGCAGTGTGTGTTCATGGGAAAATGTGAAGTGTTTACACTTCAAAGTCCAGCTCCCCAAAAATCAATTCAGATCAATTCAGAACACATAAGGTGATTATATTATTATTATATTATATTATTGCTTTTGGGGAAAAAGAATAAATATATATATATATATATATATATATATATATATATATATATATATATATATATATATATATATATATATATATATATATATATATATATATATATATATATATATATATATATATATATATACATATATATATATATATATATATATATACATATATATATATATATATATATAAAATATATATATATATATATAAATAAAATATATATAAAAGCAACAATGCTTCTGTGGGACTTCTAGGAGACTTAAACTCTAATTTTAAAAAGTCAGTAAAGCTGCTTAAATATATTTTTTATTATTCACAGAAAGTCTGGATAGGATATATTTTGAATACTTCAGCCAGCCTCTGGATTCAACAGAAAAAGAACAGAGAACATGGACAATAGTGAACATGTTGATAGCAACTTTCATCATGTTTCATCAGAATGATGTGTCATGTAGTGTTGTCAAATGGTAGCACCACGCCAGAAAATGACATCAGTGTTGAGGTTCTCCCTGTGTGAGACCACGGTGATTCATTTCGCAGACTTTTCTGCAGGGACAGGCAGTCTTGGTCAGAGGCAAGCCAGAAGCAATGTTAAATCTAATGTAATTCATCTCCAAAAAATTGCCTCAAAAAATGATAATAACATTTTCCCTGATTATAACTTCTGTTAACAATTCAAAGCAACTGCACAAGATCAGATATTCAGCCTATCATTACTTAGAATCTACATTAAAAACAAATCTGGGCAAGGCAAAAAAAAAAAAAAGAAAGCATATTTTTAAACCAAGCCTGCCGAGCTAGTGAGTGGATTGGGGCTGCAATGGGTTGCCCACCAAACAGCATGAGTACCCTGATGAATGTTTCCGAGAAGGATCGGAAACGAGACCAAATTTTTCTTTCTTTTTTTCTTTTTTTTTTTAGACAGGCCTTTCCATGGGCAATTTTCCCAGGACGACTCCATTATTATTCCACAGAGACGTCTGCCCCCTCCGAACCCTATGGGTGGTCTTTCTGAAGGCAAAAGGAAGAGGAAAAGAAAAGGAAAGCTGAAAAAAAAAATCTGGTGATACACCCATGGTGAATAGACAACAATAAAATACACAATAAAGTAAAACGAAACAAACCAAAGTTGATCACATCGACATACTGCAAGCATACTGCATTGTGTTTAGGTGATGGACCCTCAGGTTGTGTTTGTCTTGTAGTGTGTTTTGTTTGTAACACTATTTGAAAAAAAAAAAGTCAAATACTGCAGAGGCCTAATGAAACAAAAATCATGGACATTTCAGTTACAACATGTTTAGTTTATTGATGGAAAGATTGTTTTGATTAACTATACAGACAATTTAAATAGCTCATCCAGTCCATAAAATTCCTTCTGAAACTTTAAGAACACATCCAGATGAACTATGCTAAATCACATGGAAATACACACCAGCTACAAGACTGTTTCCATGGAGGCTACACCCTCAGCCGAAGAACTACTGTGGGTGTAAATGGGGAGCAAATAAAGGGCACATTTCCTCCATCCTGAACTGCATTAATTGGTGTGTACCCGAAATCATAATGTAATTGCATGAGCAAAAACATCCAGAGTGTTCTTGCTATTGGGAAATTATATTTACAATAAAATTTCACAACCATCACTGTTTGATTTTGCTTTGTTACTGTTGGAGCAGACTTCAGGAAGTAAGACTTTGCCCCAAAGCCATCCATCTTCCACTGGCCCTAGGAGGAGAGCGGCCTGTGCCAAGAGGCCGAGTTGGGCCAGCCTGCTGGAACCCTTGGTGAGTTTTGTGCCTTTGTCTGAGGCTGTGGAAGAAACCTGGCACCAGCCCGAGGTCAGCGTCACAAAATTATATTACCATAATCCCATTAAGTGTGTCTGAGGCCTCATGAGCTCCAGCTCAGTCTGGGAGGAAGGTAGGTGAGGTCTGGCAGTGGGTGGTTTGTACTAAAGTACACAGCCAGTGAATAATATGAGATCTGCAGTTTAGGCATTTAATATTTTCACCTTTCTGATATTTGCACCCCCCCCCACCACCACCACACACACACCAAATGCAAAGATATATATAAATTACTAATGTTGGTGTCAGTCTGAACAGTCTCAAAGCATGTGCTTTGTTTCAGTGTGTAGGTCAGTATCTAGGTTAAAAAAAAACAACAACAATGTCTTACAAGAAGAAAAACCATGCATTAGCAAGGCAGTTCTCCATAATTGAATCCAGGGGCCTAAACAAGGATCATGGATCAAGTGGGCTTGCCTATAAGCTTTATTTAATCAAGGTTTCTGCCATCCTTATCTTTATTTATCCCTCATATGTTCAAAGAAGGATTCTCTTAATAATAGTGATGAGATTTTCCATCCATGTTTCCATTTGTTTCCAAATTGAGACCCTAGTAGAAAAAGTTCTGTTGACAAACCAACCATAGATATAGAAGTTTGTCTCTCGACTCGCTGTAACTGGCAAATCTTAACACAACATATCATTTACCTGTCCATATTTGCTTATTTGGGACAAGATTGTTTGATAGGAGTCAACCTGACTTGTCAGTAAAACTGATGCCGTTCTCACGGGGTATGAGAACTAAAAACAAGCCGAGCTCTGGTAGCTGATCCTTGAGGCAAAGCCGAAGCAGTACATGGAGAGATTATGTGACATGTAAGGCAGGCATGAAGGCTAGTTCCTATTTTGGTTCAATGTTGAACCACACCTATTTTAAAAATAAATACAATGGAATGATACTAATGTAATATCATTTTTGCAGACATTTTTATATATCAAATTCTAAACAGGAGAACTAATGTGAGGTTTCTTGATGCTTGTTTTCTTAGATCATAATTATGTTTTCCTCATAGCATAAAAAAATGTAGTCCCCCGCCACCCCATAATTCAGAGTCATCTAATTCTCTTCTTAGTGCACAGGCTGAGGGAATTTTCACATGGGATGGGAGTGCGTTGTGTGCGATTGTTGGTTGCCTGCAAAGCCACTGCGGTGACACAAGCTCCAGAGTATTATTAGCAATTCAACAGCCAGCTCTTTACTGACAGGGCCCAGTATCTCAAACATACCTCCTCAATGTTTGTCCATTCCATCCATGGGATGACCAGTAAGACTTAATCCCTTGTCCAAATAAGTTAATACCTCAACCAACATGTAAAAGTAAAGTTCATGGCCAAATGCAGATTCCTGAGAAACAGCCAGCACCTAACCTGGCAGTAAACCAATTAATCAAACACAGAGCGACTCTTTGCCATAGCAACAAAAAGTGACACACACAAATCAGTCTCCAGTCTGTACCAAAGAAAGAAATGAAAAAGAAAAGAAAAAGTTGCTTTCAGTTTTTTTCCGAAAATACTGGAGTCCTACAATTTGCGTGCTCACATGTATATATGTTTGCAGCATGTGTGTGTTTACTCTTTCTTTCCTTCTTTACAGCTCTTTCTTTTGCTGAACTCAGGGGCACGCATGTCTTAAGATATGAGCGGTCTCTTTTCCTTTTGAGAATGGAAATATTTTTCTGCACAAGGCCAGGTCTGTTACTAACCAGAGCACAATGCTAACCAGATATTTAGTATCAGACCTTGCTTAAAATGATCACTTCATTGTGACAAAAAGAATCAGTAGCCTAGTAAGTGACATATGTCTTGTGATTTGGAGCTTGTTGTTTGCTGGGAGATTACTTTTTACTGTTTTTTTTTTCTTTCTTAATTCTAGCTGACAATAGAGTGTAAGCAAAACTTACAGACAAAAGCAAAGATCTGGTATATATAATATTTTATCATCTAATTTTATAGGTCTGTCAAAATATAATATAACAACACATGCAGCTCTTAAGAGCATTAATTGGTAGCAGTTCTGGGATGGCGACTGGAAAGGGCCTCTGCATGATTCAGCTGTGTGCCTCTATTATTTTCTCCACAGGCAGTTTAATGCTTTCCAACTAGCGCTGAAGCATCAGCAATTTTAGCGTCATTGTGAGCAGACAGGGATGCTTTAAAACAAGGTGCAGGGGAGCACATTAAAGTATTCTGGAGCTCTAATTTTGCTTTTACAGATGGCTAGATGGTCCCCTCTCTTTGTCTGGCACAATTGCAGCCTATGATTTAAAACCCTTCATTATGTATTTCCAAGAAAAATAAAATTTTTCTAAGAATCATTTCTAGTGACCTTGGAAAGGCTTGGAAAACATGGAATTAGGCTGTCCTAGAGTGCAATGAAGCTGCTGCAGCTGGAGGGAACAGGTGTTTAGAGTGAGCACAGGGTGAAGGGCAAAGAGGTCTGTGGCAAATTAGATGCATAAAATACAACACTGCTACTTAAATTGTGAAATAGTGAAAAAAGAGTGAAAAGTCTAAATTAGCTTCAACTGTTTTTGTGTCTCTGTCGGATTATAAGAGTAGAAGAGAGTAGCCAGTACATCTGGAGAAAGAGACAGTAGGAAAAAGAAATAAATAAATGTAGAAGACTGAGCGTTTCTTTTCTCTTTTCCTTTCCTTTTCTCTTCTTTGACGTGGGCTAGATGAAGGAGAAATTTGAATCGCTCACTTTATAGCAGGATCACAGACTGGGATTTCAATAAATGAGTGAGTGCTGTGCCCAGGTACGGAGCCAAAAGTGCCAGACAGTACATCCAGCTCTCTCTTCTTTCTGCCCTTCTCACTTTCTGTAACTTGCTGTGAAATTCCAAGTAGACATCAGGAAGTAAAGAATCAGGAAGCGCACAGAAAAAAAAAAAGCTTCTCGAATGCAAGACTTGAAAGACAAATTTGAATTTGTTGCCGTTCAACCCCAGCAGCGGAAAGCTTTGAAATTCCTGCGCTCTTTTTTAATTATCTTTCTATTCCACGCTTTCTCCTGACTCTGTTGTAATTTGTTTCTGTGGTAACGCAGCCTGGTGTCATTTACCAGCACCGAGTGACATGAGGCCCTGGGAAAAATCATGCCCTCTCCTGATTTATGGTACCTGTGAATACTTCAAAATTCTCTCCCAGATGTGTCAACAAACATCACAGCGCAGGTCCAGTTATGTGCATGTTCATGTGCACAACCCCAACAGGCCTGTTTGACACCTTGTTAAGGTTTTCATCTCCTTCCTCATGCCGCTGCTACCTCGGCACATCCATGCCCAGTGTGACCCTTTGCTCTTTGGTCACTGACCCCAAATCGCTGAAGACCACTTAAAGGAACCTGTCTAACCACTGCAACACTCTGGGAACATTTGGCTTCCAGATTTTTTTTTTTGTTCCTGAATCCTAATGGAAAAATGCACTTTACTGTTGTTGTGTACAGCCTCATCACCATAAGGTAAGAAAGTGAGAAACAAACTAGTTCTTTAACAGTTGTAAATTACATTTATTGGAAACAATTTATAAAAATATAAATAATGTGCGTATGTACATTTTTTATGTGGTGGATAAGCGGTTAAGAACATGGATGGATGGATGGATGTATATATAAGCTGTATAAATATTTGCATAGGTCTGTCCAATTTTGCATATTAAAATTAATGGGTCTATGATATAGGCCATACATATATGATAATATGGACCCAAGGAGCTGTTTCCATGTGTCTAATAAGCCAAAGTACTCCACAAAAACCCATGAGAACAGACTCTCTTGTAAGATCCAAGAATGCACTGTTGCATATAAATGACCCACAACAACACAGAAAGACAGAAAGAGAGACAGAGAGAGAGAGACAACAAAATGCAGAGGAGAAAAGGGCCCCTTCCTAACTAAGGCGCGCGTGCGCGCACACACACACACACACACACACACACACACACACACACACACACACACACAAGCACACCACAGACACACACAGGCAGGAAAGTCTGTGAAATATGACAGCCCCACGGTGAAGAAGGTGGGGGTGAGGGAAGCCATATTGTAACAATCTGATTCTGTGGTCATTAATCGTATCCTGCTGTTCCAGTCTCCCCGACCGTGTGCGCTGAGCGTATGTCAAACACATTTCCCCTCTCTCGGTGGGCGCACTCCCAGCCTGCTCTAATGCTGCACAAAGACACAAACCCTGAGAGCTCCTGAAGGCAGACAGGCCAGATAATCTCCCCCTCGGACTCCAGCGCCAAGTCCAAAGCCAACCATAAAGACACAGAGAGACACGGGCACACAGGGAATGTCCTCTGGCCTGGCTGCCTCTGAAGCTACTATTCTGTAGTCACACCAAATGTGACTATGACAAATAATATTATGAATAAAAAGGATATATTTCAGCAAACTGCTTTAGCTATGTCCCTGCTGGCCTCATAACTATGAGCTACTGTTTAAATGTATGCAGTGTCTGTTGCTTTCCACATGACTTTCCAAATAGCCCTAACCCTTACAGTACCGATGGCATGGTTCAAGTATCTGTCCTAGGACGTCTATTTGATGAGATCAAAGGGACACTTAAATGTCAAGCTCAGTTGGAAACTAAGTTGGAAACAAAAACAAAAGCAATCATTTAAGAAAGACTTCCTTTATATAACTGATTATAGCTTTATAGGTTCAGTATTCTAGAGCAATCCTAAAATCTGCTCATTGATAAACATAGACACTCTCTGGGCAACCGTGGTCTTCTCTCTCTTCTTTTATCCATCTCTCCCTCCGTACCGCTTGTCTTGCTCAGTCTTTTCCCCTCCTGCTGTGAGCTCCCTCATTAGGGAAGTGATGATGTAATCCCTCTGTTTCATCAAACGCTGTCATTTGTCATTATGACTGATAAGTGCCGAGCTGGGCCAGAGCCAGAGGTCTCCCTCTGACCTACTGGCTCTGTAACTAGCTTTAGCTATCGCTATAAAGTTCCATCACTTATCTGCCTCAATGCCCATCTCAATGCCTCACTGCGCAATGAAGCAAGAAATGAAAAAGTTTAGATGCTTCCAATACGGTTTCCTGGCATCAGAACCAAAGCTGTCAAATATTTTTAAAAAATATAAAAAATATCATCTTCATCACTCAGTCACTGCAATCCCATATTTTGAGTGGGTCTGAAAACTGCAACAGACTACTATTGCCAGAAACTCGAGAAGCTTCTTGACATATGGAGTCTCCAGAGCAATGGAAAATCCATCTGAAACCTCATCAATCACAGAAAAGAAGATTGGATGAAAAAAGTGCTTTTCATCAACTATTTACTTTAAGATCCTGACAAGATTATATATTGTGAAGTTGTCACAAATACTTGATTGAGGATATATATTGATTGCAAACATAAGACTTTCCAGACTGCAGCTACTGTAAATGTTGCTATTAAGAGAAAATCTCTTTTATGGCTTCCATTGAAGCAGTGGAAATTGATGACTTTGTAGGCTGAATCATGCAACATTTATCTGAGCAGATAGACCTTTACTGGATTTTACTCATACAACTCTGATTCAGCTGATTCAGAAACAAAGCATGATACATGAGTATCTAAATGTGATGACTGCAAGTAAACGCACAATAAACACTTGAAGCAGACACACTTAAAGTGATCAAATTAATTTGCCTGTGGTCAAGGGATGAGTGGAAGGAACTGGAGATGTCTTGACAGAACCCTTGACCTGTGGGTCTCAGTTTGGGTGGGTGCCCGTCAGTAGGGACAGAAGAGTGGGGTGATTGATTGAGTTTCTGTTTGTGGGCTCAGCTGGACATCCTGAAGAGACCTCCCCATCCATCAGATCGTCCAGAGTCGGAAAGGTCTGCTTCCAGATGGGCATCATTGTTCCTGGGCCACCCTGACAGACATTTGAAGGACCCCGCAAGACCCAAAATCTTACTGACTGCAGCCACAGACAACCTGCAATGTCGGCGTCTGAGCCTGTCTGTCAACAAGCTCTGAGAGTTGTAGCTTACACCAACCTAATCAATGCCATGCACTGGATGCGACATACAGAAACAATAAGTGTCATTACAATTACGAGCCATAACTCAGTAATCATGAACAGAATTGAGATAAGAGGTAGCAGCAATGGTGCCCTGGCAATGATCGCTGTGTCTAGTGACCAGTGAGGCGTAACATAGAGACTTAATTGTGGTGCAAGGCCTAATTGCATGGTCAGGATAGGGGGTAATGAGTTAATCCCAAGCCAGTCATCCATGATGAGAAGAAACAGGTCCCTAGCACAGTAATTACACTGTTGCTCATTAACCTCTATGCTTCAGGACATGGGAGAGATGGATGTCTTAGATTTTGGTAATCTTTTCCGCAGCGCAACCTATAAGTATTTGGACAAGAATACAACTTTTTGTACTTGAGCTTGAGTAAATTTGAGTAGGTCTGATAGCATCCAACACATAATCTACGGAGGTTAGATGTTCATTCAGCGATTTGTACGTTCTCTTGTCAGGTTGCAAGTCTTGAAAGACCTATTCAAGGGAAGAGGAACAGGTAGACATTTAGGGGAAAGGATGAGGACAGACAGTATATAATTCCACAGCTCCACTGCAAAAGGTGTGGAGCTGCTCTCTATTGGGAGATTTCTTCCTTTTAGTTCCAGGAATGGTTAGTCTGTGTTTACATAACCTGATCTCCAAAATGCATCCCAAGACTTGTTTTCTGGCACTGCAGCCAAGGAAGAGAGCAGACGAAAGGCACTTGGCAAATCAGGGCACCCTAATGAAGATCCATTAAGGCAGTCTTCACAGTGACACCAAGCAGAGCAAAAACACCCATACACTTTGATTCATGCACTTAAACACGCAAAGCACTGTTAAAGATTACCCGAATCATATTTTCATAATTGTTGGAGGCTACTTAAGTCAAAGCCAAGTCAACAAATTTTGCCTGGCAATGTATGAAGAGGGCCCGTTGTGTGGAGAAATATATCAAAAATGCTTCATCTGTGTTTGCTTTACAAAACTGAAGAAAATATCAAGGTGTTACATTCAGGTGGTATCCTCAGAGAATCTGAGATTCTTTCTCAACCTTGGACTGAAGAAACTGTCAGTTCACATTAACGAGGCATAAGCATAAAGTCTCTTAAGTTCCAGTGCCAAAGTAAATTCTGGCAGTGGGAATTAAAACTGGTACCACTGAGTGAATTACTTACAACTTCCTGCTCAGAGAAAAAAAAAGTGAACTTTGAACAGTAAGTACTTTTGAGGCATTTCATTCTACACACAATGTAAGGTACATGAGACTATGTGGGGAATTTGTATTAGAGCTATGTGAGGGATCCCATAGTCACAGAAAAATCATCAAAGTGGGCATGACCAACTTGCAGCTATCACACTGTTCTCCTCTATCTTCCTGATAGCAGCACCTTAATTCAAAACATCATTTTGCACTCAGATTATAAACCCCTCTGAGGATGTTTGGAGAATCTCTCCCTATAGTCTACTTAAATAACCACTTCCTCAGGAATGAAAACAGATCCACCGAAGGATCTACTACACTGATATCTCATTTTCTATTGGGGCACCTCTGTCTGTATCTCCTCCTGTCTGCGTTCAAAGGCTAGGTTTAATGGTGGGATGTGATGGAAGAAAACTGCCCCTTCCCCGTTCACTCAGAGCTGGAAATGAGTAAGCTGAACTCAGGCCAAGTCTCACTTGGGACCGGCCGCACCCCACTTAAGACATCCAACCCTTGACATTCTTAAAACGTCTCTGGTTATTAAGGAAAACAAACAAGGACATCAAGACACACACCTCTCTGTGTTATAATGTCCTGGGGTGATCCAGTGGATTCAGTACAAAAATCAAGTGAAGTTATGATGATTTTCGCCATCATTCAGCCCGTGAAGTGTATAAAGAAATGCAGACATAATTACAAATGAAATATGTGTAGTTCACATGGAGGCTTTGCAGTTATTATGCCAGGAGGAGACCCAATGTGTACCCTCTCAAATATTTGCCTTCTAGAGAGAAGTGTCCTCATTGCAAGGGGCTGCATGGTGGGATGTGATTCTCATTCCATAGGAGGGAGCTCTTTCACCCCTTCCACCTACCCCCACATCCTAAGCTCCTATTCTGCTTCCTTCCCTCCCTCCCATCTTGTCACACATCATTGCCCCACTAAACGCTGACAATTGGTGACAAATGGACTGCACTGCACACTGCGCGTCAGTTGCCCCAGGAGACAGTGGCAGACTCAGGGTAGTGAAGAAGTGCAGAGGAGGAAAGGAGCAGGGAGTCCTCACAGCAGCAGGGCGCCTGGCACAGGTGGCTGAAAATCAATACAGATCCGGCCACTGATTGGGCATGACAGCATAAGAGCAGTGGAGTGTGGGAATCCACTGAGTACCACACACAGCAGATTTGGATGATGGAGGGGAAGAGGGCAAAGAAGAGCCAAGGGGAGAGGGAGGGAAAAAGAAACATTATTACACATTATTGCAGCTAGGGCAGTCCCATTTAAAACATGCTTATTCCAAACCGTGTCTTGCAGCATGAGTGAGTGATTGAAGTCATTAACAGCAGGAAGAATGGATTATGTCAGCAAAATACACAACTGATTTGATTTGCCAGAATTTAACTGCAATGATTCAACAACATCAGCCTCGAACTGCAATCCAGATATATGACGTAATCGAGCCTATGTGCATGAAAGAGGTTATCATTTAACAACAACGGCTGAAGTGAGCCTAAAAAGTAGAGCTTTGCACACTCATGTGCATAGCATTAATGTTAAAAAAAAAGAAGAAGAAAGAGCTACAAGGTTATAGTCATTGCCCAGATTGTGTGTGTATGTGTGTGCTGCTGCTAATAGAAACCAACATTTGGAGCAGGATTAATGCTAACTCCGAAATCCTTCCATTTTCTTAGACGCTTATCCAGCTCTGAAACCTAGCTGACATAGAGCGAGAGGCAGGGTACTGGTCACCAGATATTCATATGAATGGCTGAGTGTTGAGGTGCAAATTCTCCTTTGGTTGTATGGGATGGAGATGGTTGCAGTCACAGTAGTTAAATACATTTTTAGATGTTGCTCTAGAGTAAAATTTGTCAGCTCTCTGGATCTATGAGCTACTACCTGTTTACCTGTTCACTGGCTGCTATGCTACAGTATGTCTGAGTTTCATGAAATTATGACAGGAAACAACTTTTAACTAGGACAGCAGGCTAAGTTATATACTGGCCAATTGTGAAACAAACAGTCGCTGAATAACGCATAGAACCAAGACACAAAGTCACACACGCACGCACTCATACAGAGAATCCTTCATCTGTTGAATAGATTGCATTTCAACAGGGTGATAGGGTCTACTCAATAAAGAAGGATGCAGCTGTCATTTGAAGAATTCAAGTTTTGCATATTTCTGCAGCTCATGTAAACTACAAACCCAAAGTAATCACGCTGCTCAAGTTAACAATGCAGCTGCTGACAGTGATCTGTTGCACTATGTTCCGGTTAAGTGCAAATTACAAAGATTCATGTATTCATGTATACACACAACCTTACAGGCTTGTTTTCTGTCAAACAAAAACTTGCGGGCGTGTAGCCACTAATTTCACCCAAAGCTAAGTGCATGCAAAAGTGTGGCACTTTGACCACTTTGCTGCTGCTTGGCATAAACGTGACCAGAGAGTCCTGCAGGCTGAGAGACAAGCGGCTCAGTGAATTAAGAGATGCAAAAGAAACAAATCTTTCAAAACCTGAAATAAACATCATGTACCACAACCAGACAAAAATGCATAAACATATTAATCACAGGAAGGATTTCAAACCAAGTTTTTAACCTTGCCTTGCTCCTGTTATATATTAGCATTAGGTTTCGGAGGGCACAGAGCAATGATACATTGACTTGAAGTTTGCTCTGTAGAATACCCAGGGTTTTTTTTTAATCCAAATCAGTTATAGTTGTTGTGGCATTTCTTCAGCTATTTCCATGCCACTTCTGAGCTGCATGCACAGAAGTGCAATAATTAAATTTGTCCAAAATTTTTGATTAAACTTCTTATAAAGTGGCTCTTATACATGTATTACTAAATGATTGAAGTACCCCAATATTAGAATTAGCCATTGTGTAACACAGAGTCATTTCTCAGTGTTTGAGCAGAATCAAAGGTAAGCAGGTATACTTGAACTGCAGGTGAATACTTGGTGAGGCTAGGGTCTGAATCAACTGGAGTATTCAGAAATTTTGAAGGAGGGAAAGTTGCATGTGGAGATATATGTAATATTTTATAAGGTATAAAGAGACTATTTTCAAAGACAAAAACTTCTATGTAATTTGAATGTTTGATCTGAACAGTGAGTCTTAAATGAGTCACGATCACTGTCAAGACTTTTTGACATGGCAGTACTTAAAGTTAGGTAAGTGACATTCCCACCCTGTAACCCTTGGTGAAAGACCCCTCCCACATATGACAGTACAAATTAATCAAGGTCCCAGACAAACCCTCAGCCATCATGCAACAAAGGATTTTCACCAGCACTGTATGGCGCCTCCAGGCAATAAACTACATGCGTGAGCGTGTGCGCACATACGAATGCAGCACTCAACAAATTTATCCCACGTCATAAATTCTTATTCATGCATTAAACATGAGCAAATATCTGTGTCAAAGCAGCAATATATGTAAAGTGCATGTGGGCATTTGCTTTATTAGTGTGTGTGTGTGTGTGTGTTTGTACATGCATGTGGAGAAAAATGTGGTTTATTTGTGTGCAAGTCTTGGGGTTGGGGGTGGGGGTGGGATCACAGCAGGAGGTTGTGATCAGCTGTGTGCAGGTTGCTGTCTTTGAGCCGTGGCTGGGTGGGGGTGTGTGGACATGTCGGCCCTGTGTGTGGGAACCCTGCGCTCCTCACTTCTCATACATTGTTCTCCCGCTCCTACAAACCGTTAATGCCACAAAAGATGCTCAGCCTATTGTGGCCCGGGACAGCTGAAGGGGGGGGGGCAATGGAGCGGAGGCAGGCGACTGAGGAGAGGTCTAGCCAGACCTGAACATGGCATAGATGCTTTGGTTACCAGCCCACCTTTTCTCTCCTCCCATCTACTCTCTTGTCCTCCTCAACTGTCCTCTCTTCTACCATGTTCTCTCCTCTCCTGTCCTCTCTCCTCGTTGCTCCCCTGTACTCCCCACTCCTCTTCTCTTCTCCCCTCTTCTCTCTTCACTCATCTTTGCCACTTAGACCCTCTTGAGAGGATTTGGCTGGGCCGGATTTTGGGGGGTGGGGGTGGGGGGCAATGCTTATCATACAAAAGCATTAAACCAACTCAAGGTCCAAGCTTTCTCTTCCAGTCTGCAATGGCTAATCTGAGAATCTGTGAAGGAGGGCTTAGGTGATGTTATATTTTCATTAGACTAGATGGCAAACAGGCCACTAATGGTAAGAGCTGTGGGTACCATTGTGATGCAAATGCTGATTATTTCTTTAATTAAAGCACTGGAGGGGGGCAAGAGGGGAGAGGGGGTGGAGCTGACACTGATAGAACTGCATGTCCTTACCCCTACTAGACAAGAATTCTCACGTCCGGCCCAGACTGGATATCTGGGGCTTGGGGGGATTTAGCTGGTTTGTGAAGTGCTGGGGATTGAGGCTGAGTCTTTCAGTCTCTGACTCAGGGTTTTTATATATGTATTTATATTTTTCATACTGCTCAAGAGCATACATTTTTCTAAACTTCAAACAAGTTACAAGATCTTTGATACAGTTGCAAGGACAGTTGCCTGACTACACATCCAACAATACTTACCTGCATACCTGCACTGATAATGTCTTTCACACATCTAAGGGTGAGGTATGCTTGTGAGATATCATCTCACAAGCACGAAATCTTCCCCACTATTGCTCATATCTTATCTGATCACATGTATAAATATATTATGTTTATTTTCACTATTTTATACATTTTCAAAGTGAGATTGCTTTGAGCTGAACTGGAGCTGTTCATAAAAAAAATGCTAATCAAAACAGAGATTGCTGCAATGTTTGTGCAGTTGGAATTAGGACAGTTGTTGATGGTTTGTGCCCTTTGAGATAATGTGAATCACAAAGAGGGAAGGTAGAAAAACATTCACTGCTGGGTAGAGGAGCCATCCACCCTAAGGATCTGTACTGTTTGTCTTTGCCACGGTTCTGGTATTCATGGGAAGGCTGTAGACCAGATGTGGTCCTAAAATGACTGCGGAGCATGACAGGAACAACTGTAGGCACTGTAGATAGAGGGAGGGAGACAGAAAGAGAATGGTGGGTCAAATGTGAGCAAAAAAAACCTCCCGAAACACCATCCTTCTTTAGCGGGTGAAAACTATGTGTATGTGCCACACGTGTGTCATGATTGGTGGTGAGTTACCACTGTACCACTGCAGCGCATGACTATTGAAGGTGAATATTGGGAGGAGGGGGGTGGGAGGAAACCCTGAGAACTTTTTTTTTTCTCTCTCTCTTGGCATAGCTGTGCTGCTCTCCAGGACCATGAAGTGTTGCACCCCTGCAGCTTAAGCCTCTGTCTCTTTTTGTCCTCAGCACAACAGCCTGTGGCATTCCATGGCAGCAAATCTGGCTGTGCTGTCACATGGGGGAGATTAGCCAAACTAAGACCTCAATAGAATGCTCACTTTACTCACCCATTCCAGCAGTGGCTGCCACCCCCCACCCCACCCCCAATCTCCTGGCCCTCACACCCTCACACACCCAATTTAACCGTTCCTCGTCTAGACAGAGTGCAAAGCGATTATTATTGTCATTATTAAGACTTATAAGCAATGCTCTTTTTGGTCATTGTCACATTCCCAGCAGTACACATGAGCTGCCAAGCAATGCGCCCTATTTCCCACTGGGAAGGAAACTTCCCAGTGGGCCGGTGCAGCAGACCACCCAGTCAAACTACAGCTTCTGGGAGCAGATGCAAATATCTTGCACTGGATTTACATCTATTTCCTATCCATTTTCCTCTGTAACTGTGGCTTCTCATGCCTTCTGGCTCCTCCGGTCCACCTCCCTTTTATATAATGTCATTTTTCTGGGCTTGGTCACAGATATTTCACAGGATTATTCTTGCAACACCACCACTACCCACACCAACCTCTTCTGGCTGGGGACACTAGGAGGAGGATCTTCTGGGAAACAAGGCTCAAGCAAGGGAGGTTTGTGGCTGCTTGAAGGGACCCGGGTTGAACAGAACACTCTCCTAGGGGGTACTGCAAGAACAAAGCCATCTGACTACACTTATAGACAAAGAGAGAAACGCATATGGTTCATGTTTGTAGCATGTAGGACTTACACCATTTTCCCCTTTTGTACAACCCCTTCAGGCTCATTTGCATATGTATTCATGCCCAAATGAGAATTATTAGATTAAGATTTATGAGATGCTCTCTGATTTAGTTCTTTAAAAAAAAAAATCTTACATCAGATTGGAGTTAATGCTCCTAAGGAGGGCACTTCACATATTATTGTAGCAGACAGAATCTGATCATGGTTATGATTTGAGAGCTGAAGTGTATTGGTTCAGTTATTAGCTAAGTGAATCAGCCTTTCTCTTTGGGTTAGCAGAGATGGGGTAGGCTGAGCTTCATTAGGTGCAGGAGCTGAGGCCAAAGCACAAGTCTAAGTTTGCAGCTGGGGACTGGGGGCCACAGTTGCAGCAGCACAAAAAATAATTAGGTTTACATTCACATAATGGTCTGCTGCTCAGATCAGCACCCTTGCTAAGCACAGGCAAAAAGCAATTTTATCGCTGCTACATAAAAGGATCTAGCTTACCGCCTCCTAAAATGGATGTCATTAATAGACCAGGTCTGGCTCAAGAGGGGTGACGGCAGGGGCATTGCAGGCAGGGTAATACCCATTAGAATAGGAAAGGATATATGGGCAAGAGCTGCACCTTTCATACTGGTGAGCCACCTAGGCTATGCCTTAGTGGCACTGCCTCTTTCACCTGTTTTGTATTACAGGCAGGGCAAAAGTAACAGCAAACCTTTAGCCATTAGGCAGATATGGTATATCTAAAATATGTATGCATAAGAACATAGAAACTCGTAACTGTGTGGGAACCACAAGTGAGAATTGTGAAAACTTTTACTACCTATCCAATCTACACATGCCATTTCTCTGACGAGCGCAGCACATCACAAATAACAACTCATTGGTTGCTTTTTCCAATAAGCACACATTAATTTCTCATAACATCACCATCATTTAGATTCTGCTTTTAAACACATCATGCAGGCTGACTTTGTTTATCCTCATCTTTCGGTCTGCTGCCTGCTATAGCCATAGATGTCTGCCAGCTGCAGCCAGCTGTAGCCAGCTCAGCACACTGCAGCCCAGCAAACTCCCAGCCAAACATATGCAGGCCTCTTGCACCAGTGGGCCTGCTGGCATTAACTGGACAGATTAAGTCATGCTTTTACACTTGGGAGATATTGTGAGCCCCAACAAGCATTTACGCCACTGATGAGCTAACCAATGCAAGGTAGCACCAGTGACTCACTTAAATTAAATAAGTCCCACAATATCTCCATCTTTACCATCTTTAACAGAAAAAAATCACTATCTTTTTTGCAATAAAATGCTGAATAGTTAAAAAAAAATGATCAAGAAGGACCAAGATTAACTTAATAACTCTGGCTCACTGCAGTGCTGGGGCTAATGGGTGTGTAAATGAGTTATGGTGTACTGCCTCTGAAAGTATATGGCTTTTTGGGTGTGCGCCTTCATCTTTCACCTCCATGAAAAATAAGGTGCCAGAGTAAAGTTTACCTCTCTTTGTCAGGCTTTGGTTTCCTGTCAAACAGACAAACCCCAATCACCTCCTCTTGGCAGTTGACCCAGTTAGGCTGGCTTTGCAACATGGAAGCCTTGGGCATATCCAGCACATCCATTATGAATTAATCCCAACTCATTACATCCCCAGGGTCATAGGATTACTTAAAAAAAAAAAGAAATCTAAGGAAATAAGGAGCAGATTATTTATGGGGCGAACAGGGAATGTTTTTGTCAAAGATGACCTCTTGCAGCTCTTGTGACGCACACAGGAGCAGGAGTGAAGTAAGCGCTTGGCAAAATGAGCCAGTATAGCTTGTGTGGGTACCTGAGATGAAGGCTCCTGGCTCTGTGGATTTTAAGCTGTTTATGCTCCTTTCCATGTTTCCATCTTTCCCATTTTCCATTCAAAACAGCGGTGCCTCGCCAGTGGGGTCACCATTTCACACGACAGTTTCACACTGCTGTATTTTTTTGTAACATGCCAATATTGGTAGTAAAACCAAATGATTTTTAGATAAAACTGACCATAGGTTTGTGATGTTACTGTAGCAACAATTAGCTAATGTTGTTAAGCCAAGGCTGTCCAGCTGGCTTATGTGGTACTCTTTTGACTAATAGCATCATAATTGGTGTACAAAAATGCATCCTTCACTTCTGCTTGCTTGCTCTGTGTTAGGCCCTCATCAGCCCTTTGGTTCCTAGAACACTTGCACAGGTTTCACTAGTACTTCTTGTTTGTGACTGTGTGTTTGTGCCTGCTCACAATTGTTATGTACAAATGCACAACCTGTGTGCATTTGAGAAACTTAGCTATCTACAGCACATTGCTCACAGAACTTGTAATCTAAGAAGTGAATCTGGACTTTCCAAGACAATATTTGACCTTTGATGTCCGTTTAAGTTTTTGTCGTTTACAGGAAAGCTTTTTGCAACAGCCTTTCAGTTCTGTTCTTGTCAAAATCCTGACCTTTTTCATGTAGACACACCAACATTAACTTTAAAAACAAGGCAAGTGGGAATTTTTTAACCCTTGGTGTGGTTTGGAAAGCATGCAGCCACACTGACAGGTACTAGGACATGGGAACAAGGGAATAAACATGCTGACACACAAATTGTGAATCCCCATTTCTAGCAGGAGCTGGGAATGTGTGAAATATGTAGAACACATGACAAAAGGGGATGCACCTCTGAAGACCACAGGGCACTCCCAACCAGCTCCAGAGAAAAGAGAAGCACATGCCGCAGTGGTTATAATAGAATACTACTTAGAAAAAACTCGTCATGTTAATTACGTCATTGTGCAGTGGAAATGAAAAATGAAAAGTGCTTTTAGACACAGTGACAGGCTCAGAACTTCCCCTCTGGAGGTTGGTGAAAAAGTGCTTGAATTATAGCAGTCATGTCAGACAGGCATAAGAAAGTAAAGAGAAGTGAAAGAGAATAATGTTTGTTTTCAGCCCACAGTAATGATGTCAAAGAGTCTCATGAAGATTAGACATCTGATCACGCTGACAATGTCTCCACCACGCGAAACATGACTGAGACTTAACAAAAAAAAACTTGAACAAAATCTGAGCTTGAAAATGATTCAGCCAAATGAAATTACTACCAGCTGACTTTGATTTAAAAGAGACACACAGCTTTTAGTTTTAAACAGGAAGCGAAATGTAGAACTTGAATTTTGAATGGCAGTCTGCAGTAAAACCAAGTACTTTAAGTGTTTTGTGTGTTTGTTAATGTGTAACTCACAGCGTTATTAATCAGCCATTGCCTTCTCATGGTAGCAGCCATAATTTATTATATAGATTTATATTTTATTAAACCTAAAAAGGTTTAATGTAATTCTCCCACTTAAATATTTATGGGATCATTCATATATAGTTGTTCCTCAACTATACTCTTGGATGCTGTTGCCATTATGTGTGAACATTATTATCAGTCTGACTTTGTCTTGGCTACTAAGCCTTGTGCTACCTACAGTATACATGCTGCTGTCCCTGACTTACCTTGTGCTTTACCGGTGCTCCTGCTCAATGGGAAGATTGAAGCAGCTTCAACCATAGTATTGTACAATGATTTTTTTTTTTAGCACTTTTTCCTGAGTGCAGTGGAACTAAAGTCTCATACTGGGTATCAGTTTCCACTTTCCAGCTCCCTATAACTGAACAAATTGCTTTGAATCAGATTTACTGGCACGGCCTGTTCTTTGTTATATTAGTTCAGAGTGATTACAGGATCAAGACTAGGCTTTGCATCAAATGATGACAGACTACATGGATTCTCCTAGTAATGTGTTCTCCTGTAGCCAGCCATATGTTGCTAAAATTCTTGGCATGTTTTTGTTTGAAGAGCTCTGCTGACTTCAGATCATAAAGGAAAGATTAGAACGCTTGTATGATTGAATAAAAACCTAATAATCAAAAGCATTAGCCCATTCAGGTATTGGCTGCACTTGAATTGAGTGCAAAATGTTTTTCATTACAAAATCATTCGGAAAGTGTTTTCCAGCCAAGCCGTTAAGTTATTAATATGCCACTTGCTGCTAGTTACTAACCAAGTCACTATAAATCCCAAAGTGGATTATTTGACAAATGTGTGTTACCCTTCATCTGAACCCAGATGCACGCACTTTATAGATAGCTTTAAACACATGCAGGTGGTGATACATGGAGTTGCAAAGACAGGCACAGATGTACAGATAACTTCACTCGATGATGACATTGTTTATTGCAAAGTTAAAATTATCTGTGAAGTGACGCTGTTGGCAACTATGGGACGTTTGCTCTTCATGGGCAAAGAAGAAGCTCAGCATTACAATAAGAAAGATACGTTCAGACGCTCCCTTCTTTTCCAAGGGGCCATCACAGCAGATGTATCTGGATGCTTGATTTGATTTATTATTGTTATAGTCATATGGACCGACATAATGCATGCACTGACACTGGATGCTATTGAGATGTAGGAGCTGCTGGCATGTAAATATTAGATGACTGAGTGAGCTCAGGACCAGAGGAAGAATAAAATAGGAAGCACTGAAAATGAAAGCAAAGATAATGGCAATGCAGTTCCACAAATCCCGCAAGCAATTTTCATCAATCCATGAAAAAAAAGCCATGAAAAGTTTTCCTTTCCCATACGAAAACCTCTTCGCACCATGTACTACATACACAATAATACAATCCTACAAGTGCCTGAAGTTTCTATTTGACAGACATTCCCATGGTATCAGCTGTCCTAGGTGCTTGCCAGGATGTTGCTGTCCCACACAGCTATTTCCTCCCAGGGCCAGGTGATTGACAAAGACACAACAGACCACAGAGCCAAAACGACCCACTGCTTTACTGCCAAGCACTCTGGGTTACAGGACTATTCCCATACTGAACAAAAGCATTGAGCAACTGAGCACAGAGAGCCATATCAATTTCAGCTTTAATGACCACCTTCTGTAGTCAAGCTTAATAAGCAGTGTCACCAACTATCATCTCTGTGTGTATACTTACAGGAACATGAAAAAACACATTTTATGATTGAGGCTGATACTCTAAGACTAACACACAGTCAGCCAGTGGCAGATTTATACTGTGATAATGATAATATAGTTTATATGGAAATGAGTAAATCACATCTTACAGCTATCCTATTCATCTCATCACAGCACAAGATGTGATTGTGAAGTGACATCCATCGGAAGTGATGGAACTTCATCACAATTTAAAAAAAAAAAAAAAGTGCAGACGCGACAGAAGACCTGTCTCTGGGTTTCTGGGCCGGCTTAAGTTGTAAACAGCTGTATGTCATCCAGCACAGAGCAATGAGACGTGACAAAGACTCCCTCCCTGCTGCACATCTCCCAGGACCTCTTCAAGGTGAGATACCATCAGACAGTGATAGCATCACATGCAGGCCCCCAAACATCCCTCCGTGAACAATATCACAGATTTTTCTTTCTTTTTTTTTAATCTCTCTCAGTTCTCCTGAGTTCCACTGAATGTACGTAAGCTTTTGTTTTGTCAAGCGGAGACAGTGAGACAAATTTTCTGTCAAAACTCTTTTCCTTCAGGCCCTTTTCAGAGAGAGTTTGATGTCCACGTCAGCCGCACCGATGACTCCTCTCATCTGTGAGGATCTGTGTGCACACTATACATAAGCCTCGTGCATTTCCACAGTAGCTGTGGAGCTCATCAGGTTCGGAGGACATGGTTTCTTTGACAGGTGCCCTTAATGTTTGAGTATCTGTGCACGGGAACGCTTACGCACTCATAGTTGCCTATTATTAAAGAAAACAGTCTGCCGTCACCATAGCGAAGGCAGTGCTCTGAGACGGCTGCCCGCTAGTGCTGACAGCCCTGTGTCAGAGCAGAGTTTCCACTTGGCCGTTTAGCATCACACCATCTCTTCACCTCTACTCTACATTCTTTCGTTAAACAACTGAAACTTTCTGTAATGTTACTTTTCTCTCTTTCCTTCCACTCATTTTCATTGTTCTGTGTTCATATAGGCTCTTATTGGAAGTAACTCCATTAACCAACACATACACTTGCTGACACACACCTCTATTACTTTTTTATATTAAGACACATGGAGCAGAAGAAGGAATAAGGATGAAGAAGGATGCTAGTTGCCCAAGTTTTCCCCCTTGGCCAACAATTATGTCTTATTAAGACCTCAATACGTGTCGTTATACACTTCATATTTTTGCACATCAAACAGTTTTTGTGTTCAGCGAACTAGAAATGTGTTTTTAGATGATATAATTTATTAAATTAAAGTCCAGTATGTTCCAAGTATTAAACTGTAATGGTTATGGACCTGAAAAAAGATTAAGGGTTCAATAAAAAAATAAAGGTCAAAAGGCTACAGCAGTAAGAAAGTAAACAGCTTATAGGTTGAATTCTTGTAGCACAGTTAAGCTGGCAAGTACAACCCACTATAAACACTGTCACTCACTTTAATGTCAAAGCAAATAATTCTATTTAGAAATACTTGTGTGAGTATAGCATGAAGTAGCAAATACTGGTCTGTGTGTTTCACCCACCAAGCACAGTTGACTGGGCACAAGCTGTCAGCTTATGTGTTCTGCATGACTCAGATTTTCTGATTAGTGGCCTGTTTGCATAGATACTGTGCAACAAGAAGCAAATGTGGCTGAAGAAAAATAAAAAGGGAACGATTTAAGGCAACTAAAGGTTCAGTTTGCCATTACTGGTTTTTGACATTTAAGCTGACCTGGTTTAAACGGTTGTGTCTGAAAAAAGGTTGCCCTATCAGTAGGTCACACAAAAACAGATGTTCACAAACAAACATGCATTAGACTAATACCTTTTAACCTTTTACACTTTGCATCAGCTAAAGTGAGGTCGCTTCCTGCATGTTTTGTACGTACAACTTGTACAACATGCATGGTAACAAATTTGTCAGAGCTCTGTAACTGTTGCCAAGATGGTGAGAGAAAAGAGTCAACTGTGTAACCAAACCAGAACAATTACATGACCTAATTTTCAGATCATAGATAACTAACAAGATATATTGTGGTCTGCATGTATACAAGATATATATTAATCCTCTGTAATACCTTATTATTCATGTCTTACAAGACATTGCATTGCATTATAGAGGCTGATGCAAATCTGGTTCATACAGTATACCTCACTACATATTTCTAGGGGATATTTATTATAATATCAGTATGCATCCAAAATATGCCAGTAGCTCATCCTTTCAGGGTCCAAGGAAGCAAGAGCCTATTCCTTCTAGTAGTAATTGTGAAGCAGGATGCAACCTAGACATTGACACAAAGAGACAGACAACAATTCATCCACACACCAACTTGAAATTTTAAATTGCCAGTCCAACCTGGAGAATATCCAAGTCAGTATGGGGAGAACACGTGCATACCAGGTGGCAAACATCACCTTCTGTCTATGTGGTGCTGCTGCAAAGCCATCTCTTTTATATGTTCTGGCAATCCAGTATATTTGCAAGTCACGGTGCTGCAAGGGAACCTCTGACAGACTGGTCATACATGACTTAGAAATAATTTTCCACTAATGTGTAATCATCACCAGTGTGCGTTTACAAGCAGGATAATATCGTAAAAAGTTGGAACCTCAGCCAAGTTCTTTCATCTTATTCTCTTCACCCTTAATTTTTCTCTTAATTGTCGAGGTAGTGGGATAATAAAACGGCTAGTGAGAACTGGAATGGCTGCATTCTGATGACAGGCTCATGGTAAATTTCAAATGAAGCTTTTCATGTGATGCATAATAAAATAATCATGTTTTAAAGAATGAGTGAGGCCTATAAAACTTGCTGGATCTAATCTGTTAACACTCACAGCTGTCAGTATACCCCCAGCACAGAGCAGTACACATTGTGCGGTACCAATATGAGCGCAGGACAACACTCAAACACACTTTTTTCTCTCTTAATCATCTTTGCTCTGTCATGCATGCCAATTTGTGCAAATGTGCAAATTCATACACACCCTGCAGAAAGCCGCTGAATACAGAGCTACTGACACTTCCTTTGGGTTTATAGTCTTGAGCTACAATGACAAGCTAAACAAGTCTTAGCAGAGTACATTCATACACTCTTTAATAACCCTTGGCCTAAGGCCTTTGGCACTGTAGGCAGTCAGTGAAGGGTGGGGCTAACGTACTTATTAATTTTGGGCCAGACCTGGCAAGACAGCAAAATATTCACACTTCTGGCCAGCAAGCAGTAGCCCTTCAATTCAACAGTTTCCTACTTTGTGCCCTATATCATAGCTCTATATCTATAAAAGTATGTACCTGATTCCTCACTTACTGATGATTATAACTGCATTATTTTTGTGTGCTTTATTTCAGGGTCTTTGTATCTGAGAGATGAAACTTAGCTCTGCTTGAAATGCCTAAATCTAAAAATCTTTAAAAGCCTTTGTGAAATTCAAGACAGCATATAAATGCTTAGGTTCCTGGGAAAACTTTGTGTAACTGCTGCAAACTGCTGACTATTGCCATCCACGACATCCCATAATTTGAGTTCCATCTTATCCTCTGGCGGTTGTGTATCACAGAGACAACATCAACAGTAAGTCTGTCCTCCAAGTGAACTGCGCTCTGTGCCCTGACGAAGCGAAGGGGAACAACAGCCCTTATGGCTATGGGACAGGTAAATTGCATGTGAAACAAGGGGCTGTTTGTGTGAGACAGAAACCTGACACTTTCTAATGCAGGAAGTGATTTTTTTTTCTCTCACTGTAAAATAAAGAATCAGAGGGAGCATTATAGAAACAATACTGGCACCTTTGTGTCTGTTAAGGTGTTAGAACAAGGTGATGTATGACTGACAAGCAATATGTTCCCAAGCCATGCATGTCTCATCATGTATGAAAGTTCACCGCAGCTTGAGCAGCAGTTAGGATATTACCATTCAACATGGTATGGTACAAGAAAATTGCCCTTGGAGCTTGCCCAGGCAGTAACCGAGCTGTGGAAGTGTAACAGACTTCTGTGTGCAAGTCACTGCAAAGGAGACATGGAAGGAAATCCAAAGTTCTCCTCTTTCCTGTTTATAATTGCTTATTGCATCGGGTAACATTGTCTAACCAAAGCTACAGATCTGAATCAAGCATGCATTATAATTTGTAGGATTCAGGTATATTATTGTACCTTGTTGCCACTTATCAGCTTTCCTTCTCTCCCTGGAAGAAATCTCTGTTTGGTCACTGAAAATAAACACCAGCACCCTCCCTATCATTAAATCTCTGCCTTAATGTCTAAACTTTATGTCCAGTTTAACAAGGCAGTCATGTAGAGAGATGAGGGATATGGTACCTTCTTAGAGGTTTGGCTCAGAACTTTGATAGTCTTCTGTGGCGTGTAACAGTACCCAAATATAAAAGCTCCTCTTGCTTTACCATATAGCCATCTTGGCAGTGCTGGTGTTATGTACTAACATATCATGTCATAGCACCATCTTGTAATGCCAAGATGCAGACACACTAATGATTTTTGCTGTGTGAGGATGAATGTGATCTTTATAGATTCAAGAATAAGAGTAATGTAACCATGATATAGATAACATATGTTCTTTTGCGTCTTCTCCAGATCAGGAGGATGAAAGATGATGAAGTGTTAAGATTTCAGATCCCTGAAAGAGAGACTGGGGTGACACTGGAGAGAAAAGGGAGTAAATGTAGAAGAAAAGGGAATAGGAGGCATGGGATTCAAACAGTTCTCATGCAACATGCCAAGTATTAGGCTGGGGCATGCAGTCTGTGACCTCACTGAGAGGTAGGAGCCTCTCGACAGTCTCGCTGCAGCTCAGCCCCACCACTTTTGTGGTTTTGTTTGGGACGGATCAAAGAAGCCCGGATCGAGCACAGAACATGGAGGTGGGGATGGCAGCCTGAAAATTAGCTGAAGTCGGCCAAGTGCCTGTGGTCGTCTAGTCAGGTCAACACTGGTCAAGGCAGAACATTGCCCCATCCATCCAGTAAAGGAGGCTTACCCTTGCTTCTGGCATGACTGGGTCGACAAAGAGAAAACCCCTCTTCAATCAGTGCCAACTGCTTTTGAGGTGGAATCACTGCTCAAACCCTGCACTAATGTGAAAACTAAGGCTGAGGATGTGAAAGTGAGTATATATATATATATATATATATATATATGGCAATACTGGACAACTGCACTTATAGCTGTAGTTGCTGCATTTTTTTAAAGGGGGGGTGCAGCTGATAATTACAGTCATGCCAGTTACTGTTGTATTTATGGTCTTATCAAATACTGTATATCTCATGTTGCATTATTATTTGTAGGACAGGTCCATGCACTAGCAACATGCAGTGGACCTGTCTGATGCAACTGCAGAATGGACTCTGTACATGAAACTTGCTGAGTGAGACATTAGGTTGTGCATGTGTGAATTGAGAAAACTTACAGGGAATTTGGCAGCGTTCCTATTATGCTTACATCAGAAAGCTCTTTCTGTCTTTGTAGATTTTGCTCTTCTCCCACAGAGCTGAAATTTATCCAGCAGCTCTGTCTAGCCCTAGCCAGGATGCTAAACAGTCCCAGGTGCTGTCAGAGCTAAGCTAACACAATAGGCCCACCTAAACTGCAAGGCCTTTGGCTTCACCTCAAATCTGTAGGCAGCCCTCACTTAAGCATCCAAACTATAACATGAAATTAATGGGCTAATGCACTCATGCCCCATCATGCATAGCATCTATATTTCAACTGGTATGCAAGTCTCGGTTACATTTCTATATCTATATTGGCAGAGATTGTTTTGTTTTGGTAAGTCCTCTGTCAGTTTGTTCAAAGGAATTGCTCAATGCTTGCTGCCAATCATTTGGGCAGGTTTAATATAGCTAAAGGATGCCAAACCCTAAACCACTGTAGAGAAACTTGTTGTCTTTTGTAAATCCTGGCCTTGTTTAACCAGTAAGGTTAAGGCATTTTTTTGAACTTCCTACACTAAAAAAAAAATTACTTCCTGTTTCTAGAAGCGCTATATGTATCTATGTGATACAAGAAGCAGAACAAACTTGACTTTTTGTTTGAGTTACTGTTCTGACTGTGCTACACAGTTTTAATCTCCAGCAACTGAGCATGCTATGTTCTGTTGAATGCAGCTGCTACTTTTAATCGTCCTGGTTGTCAGGTGTGGGTATTTAGCAGTGCAGGCAATACAGCATCTACACTGCTTACATGGCCATTTGCCAGCAGTGTGTGAGGGCAATATGATTACAGACATAAGCAGGTGAAGGGAGGGGTGCAGTGGCTACGTGCCTGCAGAGTGGTTTTACAGAGGCCAGGTTAAGGGGACAAAGGAAGAGAAAGAGCAGAATCATGGATCATGATAAATCTCCCATACAGCGCACTAGGATCTGACTATAGAGATAACATGCACATTGTGGACAAATGCATACCAAAAATGAGCTAAACAATATATTATCCATTCTACATCGCACCCATCAGAGCCTTTCTCATAAACTCCCTACCACTCCACCTTCAACCTTTTAACCACCTTCTAGCCCTTATCTTTCCTTCGTTTTCATTTTTGTCTTTCTAGCTCCAGGAGACCAGTGGTTCTACACAGCAGCCAAAAAGCCTTTATGAGATCATCATTTCATGTCGCCACATTACCCCCAAAATCTTTTCAACAGTGTTATTATCTCATCTGGCATCAGGCCCATCATTTGTTGACAGTGTTCCTTGTCACTCCATCCCCTATTAAGAAACATAAGCATCTTTATATACACACACATGCGTACATGCTCACTGCCGCCCCTGCCATGGAGAAGGAGCCAATGTCTACAGCAGGCAGACTGGTATATATATATATATATATATATATATATATATATATATATATATATATATATATATATATATATATATATATATATATATATATATATATATATATATATATATATATATCTTTGGAGGCCATTTTAGCTCGTTTAACTAGTCTGAAACTGAACACAAGGAAACTGAGCAAAAACTGTAAAATACAGCAGAAATCTTTTTTCATATCATTTAACATCAGCAGCACGATGCAAAGAAATGGGCTGGAAATAGTGCACATCTTTCAGACAAAAAGTATGTCAGCATGCCAAGTCGATCCCACCCCACAGCTGCAACACTGCAGCCTTTGGCCTGCACTGGAAGCACAGACACAAATCACTAATGTAAACCCTCAAAGACAGCCAAAGAAATAGACCCAGGCAACAGCAAAAAAGAATAAAATTGAATCACTGAAAGAGGTACATCCCTATTCCAACGTAATGAGGTCATTCACTTCATCCTTTCTCTCCTGAACAGAGCTCTATCACTTCCTCTTACATGTTTGATAAATCCAGTGGTGGTTTATGTGTGTGTGTGTGTGTGTGTGTTTTAATCTCTCCAAACTTTTGTTGCAGCATTGCAGGGTGGGCCACAGGCCAACTGATGTCATCTGATTGTGAGAGCTGATTTGTTGTAGTGTCTCTATCAGTAGTCATCTTATTCAGCTACTGTTTGCTTTTCAACCCACACGGAAGTTAGATGCTTGTCAGCGCTCACACATGACATAATGAGCAAGAGGTGGCTCATTAGTGTGTCAGTTATTCGGGAAGATACGACCATCTTATTTGTGTTAACCAGACAGAGAAGCAAGCGACCAGAATGGAAGAATTAGGGAGATATAGAGCACACAGTAGGCAATGAGTTATGAGGAAATGAAACATAAGCTCCCTTTAAAACAGCACCATGTGGAGAGAAGCCCTACAGAAAGTAAGGTAGAGGCCTTTAGTTCTCTATGTTATCTCTTTCACAAAAAAAAGGATTTTTCCTTAACCCTTAACAAATGGAAACCATCTAATCATGCAGACCATGTTAAAAGGCTGTGGTGTTACCTTTTAATGTAAAATGAAAATTAAAGAAGTGTACATAGATGCAGGCAGATAAATCTGGAATTTATCATAAATGCACAGGTTACACAGAGCAAGTGGCATTATAAATAGTGGCAGGTAGGAAAGGTTTTAATAAGTACCATAGATGTGACCGAAAAAATAATAAAGCAGTGTGATACTGTAGTCTACACGATTAATTTAGGAACAAAAATGAATACAGACACAACTGCCTGCATCTACATGACAGAAAAGGCATCTAAAATTATGACATTAATTTGGTCTACTAAGTCTTTGAGCACAGCCATAATAAGATTTTATCTTTACATGACAGTCTTACATTAGTCTCCTACACTATCTAAGTTCATTAATGAGTGATGACTGAGTGTCTGGGTGAGTAACTAAAGAGGCATTGTGAAAGGAACATGAAAAACAAGTATTGTTTTCCTGGGAGTTTTACATAAGGAACAATAAAGCTCAAGTGTTCAAGCAGCACTGGCAGAGATTTGTTATCAATTAACTTATTATTTATATATATATATATATATTTGCTTCACAGAAACTGTGATTTGAAATTTGTCTTGGACAAACGTGACTATGAGAATGAGAAAAAGAGGAACACTGCTCTACGTACACTGCTGTGAAAACATGCAACATGTTGAGTACCGACAATGAAATTACAGTGTGTGTGTGTGCATGTGGGTGACCTGCTTGGTGTCGGGTTAGAAGGAATGGAAGAAAGAAGGTGAATTATGGGCAGCATGGTGTTGCATTGCAAGGAGGCAGTGGGTGGTAGAGGTGGAAGTGCAGTGGAGATAATCCCCAGCTTTTGCTCTAAGTCCAGTGCATGCTGGGCAGATCAGTGGCTGAGGGAGGAGTGGTGCTACCCTGTGAGAGCCACCCAGCCCCAAGCCTTCCACCTGACCAGCCTGCCAGCCTCTGCAGCCTGCAGGCCTGGAAACTCAGCCTTCAGCTTCAATCATGAGCTGCTGAACAGTTACTGCTAAGTCTTGCTGAACAGGCTTTGAGCTTGCAGTTGGTATGGCTGTGTCCTAAACTGCCCCATCCACAAACAACACTTTGCTCACATGCAAGAGAACCACTTCTTCTACAACTTATTATTCATCAGATTTCACATTTTAAGTTGTGCCATTTGCAAATCAGTGTGTATAAAAGCCCTTGCTGCTACTGAAGTGAAGTGTCCTGAAGAGGACAGAGGGGGTCAGTGGGTTAATGTGTTCAGTATGGCTATGGGTTTGACCCTGGGGAGAGATGAAGCTGATAGGTTAACACAGGGGCCACAAGGTCAGCTAACCCCAGAGCTCTTTTCTAGGTTGAGCCCCGATTCAGCTGGAGATCCTGAAGAGAGACCCCTTCAACCCACACATCACCCTGCATGCAATTGTGAGCACCAGCTGTTTAGAAGACCACCAAATGTAAGGAGGGAGAAAAAGAGAGGAAGTTCAGCTGACAGGATGTGCTCCAGTCCCAAGACACTCGATCACTCCCCTCCATCCCACACTATTTCTTATCAATCATACCAAACATTTTCTTATGTTCATTTCAAGCTATTTTCCCCATAAAAGTTGTGTTTTAACATTTTGCACCGTGCCATAAAACAGCTATAGATTACTAAGTCTTTAACTAAGTCTTTCTGGTGCTGAAAACATATACAGTGCCTTGCGAAAGTATTTGGCCCCCTTGAACTTTTCAACCTTTTGCCACATTTCAGGCTTCAAACATAAAGATATAAATTTTAATTTTTTGTGAAGAATCAACAACAAGTGGGACACAATCGTGAAGTGGAATTAAATTTATTGAATGTGACAAACTTTT